>JXSR01S009686.1:2726-14395 GCA_000969725.1 Ophiothrix spiculata
GAAAAAGAAAAATTAATGGTCTTTATGTAAGAGAACGGCCTCGTTTATCACAACTTTCGTGGAAAACAAAACATGGCTTCGGCTGATCACCTCAGTCATGTTTTATTTTCCATGAAAGTTGTGATACTCGACTTTCTTTATTAGAGCTTGGTCACAATAGCTCGTACGAACAGTTACGAGCAGACCTGCGTGGTCCTAATAGATGGACTAACACTGCTCGTAACTGCTCGTTCTGAGCAATAGTTGGAAGTAAGACAATGCTTGAGACACAAATAACACTATATCTTTTCAAATATAAGTAACACTGAAGTTCCTGCTTACTATGACCATTTTGCTTCCATTCTGTAATAAAGAGTGATCAAACATGAATTATCTCAATAATTAACCTAATACAATAGACTTTTGTTCATTTGTTACTGTTAGGGGAAAACATAGTCGGCCTCCAAACAAATTTTTTGCTACCAAACATTTGGTCGTGACGTCAACATGACAGTGAATCCAAATAAAATAACTTCAACACCGAGTGGAGACCAAATAAAATTTCGCGCTAGATTGCACATGTATTGAGTTGCCACATACATTGCACAAAATGTTTGTTACACCGGTTCATACTTTAAATTCGATGGCAAATATTTGGTGACGTCACGACCAAATTTGGTAGCGAAAATTGTGTTTGGAAGCCGACTATGTTTTCAGCCTTAATTCGTGCAATTGTGGTAAAATGCACTAACAACAATTAATCATTATTGTTATTTACCAACATTTTCACAACGTACGAAACTTATCATGAACATTTTGACCTTTGAACTTTGTTGAAACTAGTTGTGGAAATACAATGAAAATGAAAAGGTTTATCCTCATCAAACTATTTTAAATGCATCACCTACCATGAATATTTTGACATGAAAAGATATATTTGTATCTCATTAAAATTGTGCAAAATTATATTCTAGTAGGATTTCAACTTTTGACATGATGGCTTTCGAAAGATTTTAACAATTTTGTGTACAAGTCAATGGGTTTTTCCGCTACCGTCTTTTCCGCCACCACCTTCCCCGTTGACTCAACTCACATTTGAACCATTTATCTTATAATATTTATTCAATTGTCTTGGAAATTTTTGCATTGAAAGGACAATTAAATTGCCCATATATATAATGACACCAAACTTCTAATAGTAGGTATCAAACTTCTTAAATAAAATTACATTGAACTACGAAGAGAGAGTTTTTATGTTACCCCGTATTGGCATGACCAATTAATGACTTATGATCATATGTAAAAAGTAAAGCACTTATATTTAATTGAGGATTTATTCTCACACTGCCGTAGTCGGTCTTTTGCTCGCGTATGGTAAAGGTTTCTATTTTTTTATATGTGTAAGGCCAAAACAAAAATTGTTTGGTTGCCCTCCACAGCTTTTTTCAAAGAGGGTTGGTCGGTCGTTTTTTTTTTTTATTAATGTTTTTTTTTCAATACTCTTCCACGGACCGCTAGGTCGATAGGCCGCTCCAGCCTTCACAACTTCCCCCGCGACATCCAAATCAAAACAATCAAATACCTCTTGTAGTGAATAATGAGGGACATCCTAAACATTTTGAGGGTTGAATATTGAAAAAAGCAAAAATATAAAAAAAATTCTTTCTGGTTTTCGGTAAGTTTTGCATCTTTTTGAGAAAAGTTTGGGTCGGGCTGAAAAATAGGGTCGGTCGGTTGGGGGGGGCAACCAAACATTTTTTTTTTGGCCTTATTCTTAGTTAGCGTGTACCTGGTGAACGTGCCGATATCGTTATGTCTGATCCGTCTATTGTTATCTCTGAAGATATCGTCGTCATCGTTATTGCTTCTGTCATTTTATAGTTTAATCAATAGATTGGGAAAAATAAAAACAATATCAAATTTATATATATATATATCTTCTTAAGATTTTATTCTCACGCTGCTGTAGCAGGCCTTTCATTTCGATTTGATAAATTAGAGAGTTTGCGTTTTCTAAGTTCACGATAACGGATTCGAAATTCTTTATGTACCAGGTGTCCCCAAAAAATGGTTACATGTAGAAAAATGATCGCATCCAAAACTATAGCAGTTAAAGAATGCAAACTTTGCATACTTTTGATACATATCTTTGCTATACGTATTCAAAATGTTAATATCACAGCATTATTATTGTTGTAACTCATATCAACGAAGATACCTATACCTATGTCAGAAACGTATTTTTCCAAAATTCAACAAAATCGAAAGCATGTTCGTTTATTTTAAGCCTTGATCAACCCCGTATGAACTTGAACTTGACAGGGCCAAAGTTATATTATTTTATACCATAGTATAGATTAGAGTCTCTTTTTTTAATGATACCAAAATCATGAAAATTTGATAAGCTGTTACATGAATATGACGTCATAAATTACTTCAGGTCCGAAAATTATGTCGAAATCTGATTTTGGGCAAAACTGGTCACAGATTCAATACTTTGAACTTCTCAATGTCGGATTTTTAATCTTACTTTTTCTAATAAATAAAGATATTATTATGTAAACGTGTGATGTAAGTTTAAGCGTTTAAGATTTTTTATTTTAAACAGTTAAAGAATTAATGTTACTCATTAAAAATTGAATATGCTTTTTCTTCAACTTTCGCGCCACAATTTGATTGACAGGCTCAATATAAACTACTCTTTCACTGAAATGCGTTGATCCATAATTTGCATAATAGAGGTCAAGTATTATTTATTGAAAAATTGTACAAAAAAACAAAACATTTAAAAAATCACAAAACGTTTATGCTTATTATTTCGTTTAATTTTGAATAAATGTGTTTCTGACACAGGTATCTACCTTGATCCATAATTTACATAATAGATATACAAGAAGAGAGGTCAAGTATTATTTGTTGAAAATTGTACAAAAACAAAACATTTAAAAAATCACAAAACGTTTATGCTTATTATTTCGTTTAATTTTGAATAAATGTGTTTCTGACACAGGTATCTACCTTTGTCAAGTTGATAACTCAAAAACCATATCAAAATTTTTACAAGTAACTAGAAGGTTTTGATATAATTTAAGCAAAGTTTCGTTTCTCTAACTACTATAGTTTTTGCATACGATCATTATTCTACATGTAACCATTTTTGGGACACCTGATGAGTAACTTTTACTTTAACGTGTACCCAAGCCCGTAGCCAGGGGGGTGCGGTGGGGCGTCGCGCACCCCAAATTTGACAATGTACAAAAAATCCCTAAATGTCCGCCAAAAGAACACCCAAAGCACAAAAAAACGTAAATGTAGGTCGTTTTTTAATAAAATACTGCACAAAATGCTTGCAAAAGTGCTAAAAACCTGGGTTTTTTTTGTTTTTTTTACGGGCCTGCGTGTACCTATTAGATGTTCCGAGGTCATTACGTCTGATCCGTCAATGGTTGTTTCTAATGATATCATCTTCATCGTTGTTGCTTCTGTAATTTTGTAATTTTGTTAATTAATAGATTAAAAAATATAAATAAATAAATAAAATGAAGTTAGCTTATGCTATGGCGTATTGCAATAAACTATATGTGACCCGTCATATCGAAAGGTACCTTAAGGTCGGCAAAATTAAAATTGATTTTTTTGGTCTCATCTGAAAGATTATATTTTAAGCTTTAAAATGACACCTTGCTTTTGGTTATTGGATGTTCGATTACAAAGTTACATCCAAATTGGTAAAAGGTGTCGGGCTGATTCCGAAAACTAAAGTTCTGAGAAAATCAAGTTTAAAGTTTCTGTACTGGTTAAACGTGAATGGAGAAAGGATTTTTATCTCGGTTTTTAAAACATTTTTCTTATGTTTTGGATGTTGGAACCTGATTAATATGATAGAATACACTTCAAAGGTAACGTTTCTGATGAATTAGACATTTGACCTTGGACGTGATTTCTGACTATGCTCAGCGTCAATGGCCTGTATCTCGTAATTTACTATGCCGGTATTAAGGTACCTTTCGATATGACGGGTCACATATACGAAACAAAACATTTGGCTGCATGTATATAGATAGGAGTTACTTGCCACATTTATTCATCCATAGGTGGTAATATGTGACCATCCATCCCAAACCAGCCGTAAATACAGCGTGAGTCAAAATGAAATTTACCAAGATTCAAAACCGTATAACAAAAGAATTACTGATATTTAAAACAATTGTAAAGCACCTTGAAAATGTGCAGACTCGTCTGCTTATTAAAAAAAAAGAATGAATGAAATCGGTAATACCTGCGAGAAGTTATGTTTGTTTTAGTAAAAAACTCATTTTTCAAGCTGTCCACGGAATACATAAGCAAACCAATTAAAATGCAAAGTAAACACTTGATTAATCAGAGAAATAACCTGTTTATGAGTACCCTACCATTCCTTTGACTAATATTCAAACATTGAATTAAGGAGATTGGTCATTCATAGGAAAAAACTCTCCATGATATGTTGATCTTTAAATGAAAGCAAAACTGAAACAAAACAGTTGAAACAACTAGGATTTTGATGCAGGAATTTCAAATAAATATATTAATCAATTGTATGCATAAAACCAGTTTAGAACCTGTCTGACACTGAATTTTTAAAGCTGATCGTTGGTACTTGACGTTGTACATCGTATGACACCTGCAGACAAGGCAGTTTGTAGTGGAAACCTAGTTGCAAACACACAGGCATTAAGAGGTTCAAAGCCGTTTTGCAGAGCAACGCTAAAAACAACTATGAAGATCTGAGACTTGGATTGTGAACAGAAATGGCAGAGCTTCAAACTGCATCAATTTTGGCCAAAGAAAGACAGGGTATTAGAAACAGGTGACTGCACAGCTGAAGTACTTACTTTGCATTTTCTTCATTAATTCCGTGGAAAGCTTGTAAAATGGGGTGGGTTTTTTTACTAAAACAGGCATAACTTCTCGTAGGAATTACCGATTTCCTTCATTCTTTTTTAAAAATAAGTAGAAGAGTCTTCACATTTCCAAGGTACATAACAATTGTTTGAAATATCAGTAGTTCTTTTGTTATGCAGTTTTGAATCTCGGTCAACTTCATTCTGACTCACGCTGTACAGCTTCTTGCTATCTTCATTTTTTTAATATTTGCAAAGACCGTGTTGTAAGGAATAAAATGACACCTCAATGAACTTCATTTGATTTCAAAAAGTCAAGTTATTGTCACTCAAAGGTTGTCAGGGACTAAAATGTAATGTGAGATAAACGCGTTCAAAGATCAATAAGCCCTATATTTTCTCTGTTGATTGTCCTAAAAAATACAGATATATTTCATACTTCCGTTAATTTTCTTGAATTGAAACTTTGCTGGTATTTTAAAGTCAGCACAAGGTTAGTAAACCTGTCAAAAAATCAATTTCGGCAAATTATGTATTTTCAACTGTAGCGCAACATGAAGTTTGTTGCATTTATGGCTCCTTTGAGATGGACGGCCACATATATGTGATGGCTCACCCCGAAAGGGAGACTTTGCAGCTGGTATTAATTTTGATTTTATCATTTCATCCGTTAAAACATTTTCTAAGCTTTAAAATGACACCTTACTTGTTAAAATTGATCAAGGCAATCAAATTTTACAACAGCAAATCTGTTGGGAATTTTTTTTATTTTCTTAATTTTTTGCTATCTATTTTCGCCAGTTTTCTCTTCTGTCGCAATGTATCTTTTCGGGATAAGTCATCACAGTATGATTAGCCTATGTTTTTCCTACATTAATAATGATGTTGTATTTACTTGTAAATGTATGACCTTGGACAATGGCTAAATGGAAAACTCCTTGCATTTACTTACCAAATACAAATCTGCTTTTATGTTGATATTGGTAATGGCATTATAGTTTTATATACCAGGTGTCCCAAAAAATGGTTACATGTAGAAAAATGACCGTGTGCACAAACTATAGCAGTTGGAGAAACGAAACGTTGCACACATTGTATTACAGTCCTCTACTACATACTCGTAAAATTATGATATCACAGTAGTATTGGTTTTTGAGTTATCAAGAAAAGTAGATTCCTATGTCAGAAACGCATTTGTTCAAAATTTAACAAAATCGGAAGAATGTTCGTTTGATGTAATTTTAACCCTCGTTCAATCCCATGTAAACTTGAAATTGACATGTCCAAAGTTAGCTTGTTGCATACCATAGTATATGGTAGAGTTTCTTCTTCCCATTGATACCAAAATCATGAAAAATTTACTACTTGTTACGTAATTATGACGTCATAAATTACTACAGGTCTGAAAATTATGTCGAAATCTGATTTTGGGCAAAAATGGCTGCCTATTCAAAATTTTGCTATTTCTGTTATTTCTAAATGTCGATCAGACTTTTGCTACTATAAAGAAAATTATTATTTAAACATGTCCTGTAAGTTTAAGATTTTTTTTCCTTCAAAATTTACACAATTGCAGTTTAAACAGTAAAGAATTAATGTTACCCATTAAAATTTGATTGTGCTTTATGCGTATTTATCTACTTTCGCGCCAAAACTTGATTGACAGGTTCAATATAAACAACGCATTCTGGAATGCAAGTATCCGTAATTTGCATAATAGATATACTAAAAGAGAGTTATTATTATTCATTTAAAATTGTATCAAATTTGGTTTAATATAAAGTCTGATCATGACCATCTAGAGAAAAATGCACATTAAAATACCACAAAACGTGTATGCTTATTACTTTGTTGAATTTTGAACCAATGCGTTTCTGACATAGGTATCTACATTTGTTGATAACTCTAAAACTGATAACCCTGTAATATCAAAATTTTACGGGTATCCAAAAGAGGGTTGTAAAATAATTTGTGTCAAGTTTAGTTTCTCTAACTACTATAGTCTTTGCACACGGTCATTTTTCTACAACTAATAATGCTGTGATATCAAAATTTTACGGGTATATAAAAACGAGTTGTAAAATAATTTGTGTCAAGTTTAGTTTCTCTAACTACTATAGTCTTTGCACACGGTCATTTTTCTACATGTAACAATTTTTTGGGACACCTGGTATGACCTTCAAACAGGTCTTGATAAAAAGTTTCGTTGGCTGACCCATCTGCAGAATTACAAGGTTGCTCATATAGTTGGAATAAAAATATTTTTACCACTTTTTTATGTAAAGGTCAATTTATGAAGAAAAAACTGGAAACTCATGTTGCTTTTGGTCCGATTTGACAGGTAATCTTGTTGGGAGTGAAATGGAACTCCGAATGTGATCACTTTTCTCATGTACTGTTATGGGGCAACGACACAAATGGGTCAAAAAACGTTATTCTTAGGTCAAATTTGATTTAACACCGCCTTGTTCAAGGTCACTTCTCTACTCAAGTTGAGTGGTCGTATGGAATCTTTATTTAAAATGGAGTGATAAACAGGTGATTGAATGTCTTGGTCACGCTTGACTGCGCCAAGAGAATGCCTGGAAGCAAAGCACAAAATGATCCTCCAACGCCACTCAATTTACAAAAATAGGGTTTTGGCGAATGGTTCCCGGCGGTATATGGAATCTCAAAAGGTTTCGAAGATGTCATATACCGCCGGGGACCATTCCACGTTCACCACAAACCCATTTTTTAAATTGTTTTGTAAATTGAGAGCGTTAATTGATCATTTTGTGCTTTGCTTCCAAGAATCCTCTTGGTGCAGTCAAGCGTGACAAAGACATTCAATCACCTGCTTATCACTCTATTACAGATAAACATGCCACATGACCACTCAACATGAGTAAAGAAGTGATCTTGAACGAGGCGGGGTCAAATTAAATTTGACCTAAAAATCAGATTTTTTTACTCATTTGTGTTGTTGCCCCCTTACCAGCACATGAGAAAATTGGTCACATTCAGATTACCTATCTGACCAAAAGTAACATTAGTTTCCAGACACTTTGCTCATAAATTGACCTTTACATAAAAAGAGTTCCCAGTATTTGCAGAAAATGATTTTCCCTGATTAAGTCTCAAAATTCAATGATAATATTTTAAAAATAACAAAAACGCAAATAGGTAACTTTTGACCCAAGTACCGACACCTGACACACCAGGGAATAAGTCTGGCTGACTACTTTTGATTTAATGGCCAATCAAAATTCCCTGACTTTTCCCTGTCTGTAAAAAGTAAAATAAGTATCCTTAATTTCCCTTATGGGCCGGTAACCCTGCTCAACCGACAGCTGACCGCCCAGATCTTTGCTGTTTGACCTTGAGAGATGGCTAGACGAGAAATAGTCTAGACAGGAAACCGTGGGCTGATTTTAGCTACAATTCATGTTGAATTACGCCAGATCACTTCGAGAGAGTGACCTATAACCTTTGACAAGGATGTAAGTCACAGGTACAAAGACTAGTCTACAACTAGTGCACAAGCAAAGAATTTAAATTGTAAATTTAGATCTCCAATATCATCAAGCTTTTGAGTTAAATTTCTACTGGTTGGGCCTAAAGACCATTCTTGTATTTTATTTTTGTATTTCATACTTTTCCAACGATATTTACACACTTTATCAAAATTTTACCACAATATTCATTTTGTCAAACGGATGTTTAATTTGAAGAGCCATTTGATCAAATTTGGCAAAAATATGTATTTGTCACGGCTGCTCCAGTAATAACTTACCATTTACACAAGAATATCGAACTTCCAGGTATTTGAATGTGCCGGCACAAGGATCCCCGAATACATCATTCGACGCCAGTACTTCACAAGTCTGTGTGCTATTGCACATATCTTTCACAATTGCAAGAGAACCTTTGTCAAAGCAGTTAACATTTGAAATTTGAGTATGTGGGCAAATGTCTTTGTCTCTGGTCAACCGCCCGTAATTTGCATACTTCACTTGGATTAGTCCTGAGTTGCATGTGATGTTTAATGTTTCATCTTCACATACCCGTACATTCAGGTCTTAAAATCAAAAGAAATTTTGGAAGATATTATTATAAAGGCGGTGTCACACATCACCGTATTGAGCCAAAACGTATGAATAACGTAAAAAGTTCAGGCTATACGGTAGCGAGAGATTATATACGGTGAAGAAATCCATACAATTGAACGTATTGACTGACGAACATGGAACGAATAGACCGTACAATGACCGTACGACTTGCGGATAAGAAGCGGAAAAGTTGTCTCATCTCACTGAACAACGCCGAATGAGAACCGGACGTGTTCCGTACTAAACGAATAAATAAAGTATGAGGAACGTACAAAACAAATTAGTAACGTACGAGTAGGCACAGAGACAATCGCCAAGGTAAATCCCCACTTGAAAAAAATACCTCTTCACACTTTCCGGTTTGCAAGTTTCATTATAATATTTCTCTAGTGCTGAGAGTTTTGACCTTGCTCAAAACAAGACAACGTACTTAACGTACTCAAAACGCATTCCCACCGGATGGATAACGAATTGAACGTGTTTCTACCGAATGCATAACGTACATCACCGTACAGTAAAACAGTGTACGTTATTCGTACGTTTTCGTCAATACGGTGATGTGTGACACCGCCTTAAATTACACTAGCTTTATGGTTTATAAAGCAAAATTACTTGGTTATTGTTGAAACGAAGCTTCGTTTTTACGCTGTGCCCCAATGACAGCGTCATTAAACTGGTATCCAGAGACTTTCTTTTCTAAAATGTTGAGCTGACAGTTCATTCATTCATTCATTCATTCATTCATTTCTGATTTATTAAAATCACCATCGCAGCTAAAGGCTGAGTTGCAGCAATTAAAAAACATATAAACATACAAAATAATATATTAAACATATAAAAACAATATAAAATAAAAAGACACATATCAAATTGAAAGTTCACTTTTGATAGTGCAAACTTGGCAAGGTTTTTCCTATGGCCCATGAAGATCACATGTACATAATTTAGCCTACAGACTCCGTAACAATCTTGGAGTTGCTCTTTCTGGAGAGGCACATTTATCCAAAAATAAAGCCATTAGTAAACTCAAGTTTCTCCATAGGCACTCCAACTTCTTCGCCCGGAAGATCTCTTGTTTCTTGTCTCCATCCAGTGTCATATTGACTATGCTTAGCAGTCATGGTAGTCATAGCTATTAAAAATTGGCATTAAAAAACAAATTGTTGGCTGTATCATTGATTTTGTTGGTGGTGGTGGTGGTCAAGAGTAGATTCACGCTCTTAAAAGCTTGTCACGTACAGTTACGAGCAGTGTTAAGTCGAGTCCGATTAAAAGGACCACGAGCAGCGAGCAAAGCGAGCATCGAGGACATTGCGTGGTCATATTAGATGGACTGTTCGTACGAGTTATTGTGACCAAGCTCTATGCTCTCTCAAGTTTTAGACTTTCAAAACACGACCCGGCAAATTCATCGTCTTTATATAGTCGAATTCTTACCAGACCTTCGGTTATCCATTATGCCATGAGAGCTACCCGTATGAACATTTGGATAAATAGTGTCAAAAGTCAAACTCATATTTACAACTCTATTCTTGACAAGAATTTCCTCCCAAGCAATATAAAATAAAAGCTAATAATACATTCACAACAAACTGAGCTTCGAAGAGGCTGTATAGAACGATCTTGCTACCAATTCAATGGCCAAACATGTGTTGCCACAACTAAAATTATATTAGTTTACGATTATGCAATGTTTAAGTATATTGTTAAAAGGCACTTGATTTACACTGAACTAGAAAAGATAAACACACTGAGCAAAATGCATTTTGTTTGAAGGAAATCGGACATACGGTTGTCAAGATATGCATGATTTGAGTTTCTTTGTTTTCTATCCTTTTTCGCTCGCTGGCAAACCAGCGAGCGGTCTAATAGAGACGAGTGGAACTGAGTCTTCGTCAGATTTAAATTTTTAAATATTAATTTATACAAACTACAAAAAAAAAACGTGAGTATTTCTCTCAAGTTAATCGTGCAGTTTTGGAAATTCCTGAAACTGTGTTGGAGTCTAGAGCAAGTTGAACAATGAGACAATATCTACAATTTGCTTCACGATCAAACACAGGATAAAATTATCCAATAGAACCACTCGTCACAACTGAGTTTGCTGAGAAAATCTTTGTTATTAAAATCAGTTAACCAAAAAATGACATGTTAGGCCGCATAAAAAAAGTTGTTTCTCGTCCGAAGGTTTCTCAAATTGTGAGGAGGGAGGGAGGTGTTTTTCTTTTAATCACGGTTGAGGAGAGCCTGAATAAGCGTTGGTAGATGCACATTTAGTTGCTGTCTTTTATTTAACTCGATGTGATAGAGACACGAGGTTGGTTTGACGACAGTTCTGTTGTTAAAACATCAAAAACCAAAAGAATCCTGAGGAAAGCGGGGTCTTGATATTTTTTAATGATTTAGCTCAATTTTTAACACCCTTTTACATGGGCGTCATTTCATTTTTGAGTGGGGGGTCCAGGATTTTTTTTTGAGCAAAAATGGTCTGAGTAAAACTGTGATTTTTGTTTGTTTGTAATGCGCGTAGCGCGCAAAAAAATCTGTCAAATCAGACAATTGAAGCTACAAATTGTTAAAAAATCTAGAAATTGGCGTAAAATTGCAATTTTTCACTGAAATTTGACATAATATTGATTGATTTTTGACATTTAAAATATCAATATAAAGGGAAAATTTCCATTTGCTGTCCATTTCTTTCTTTTTTTAGGGGCGT
>JXSR01S009687.1:24305-37973 GCA_000969725.1 Ophiothrix spiculata
TACATACATGTAGTTATAGCCCTTGTTATAACTACATACATGTAGTTATAGCCCTTGTTATACAGATATTTTCACAAAGACATAGCACGGAGGGGGCGGTTGTATCATCGAATTTTTTTGTCAGCAAACCCACCAGAATCACAGTTTGCGGTACCAGTGGTAAAATATTAGTCTCCTCTTTCCATTGATACCAAAATCAAAATCGTACATTGATGTAATTAAAATCGGCTTTTTATGAAAAATATAGCGAAAATTGATACTTTCTTAACAAAATCATAGGAGTATCCCATTTTCATGCGTTATGTTGTTGTGTTCTGGTAAATAACGTAGAAAACATAAAGTTTTATCTATAGATATAGCTAAATGTACACAGTGGTGGTACGATGGATTTTTGCTAAAAGAAGCGCCAAGGATGAACTTACAGGTACACAAAGTCATTGAGTTTTGAGTCTTTGGAATCTTTTAGTGTTAGAAAATATTGTTAGGAGGGAACCCCGTTCGTAGAACTAGGGTTAAAACCTTTTATGACTTTTCATATAAACATTCTTGCTAATGTAAAACCTTTTTATTGTCTTTCTTGTTGGCCCTTAACTTGCAAATTTAAAGATTATTTGCAACACCAGGCCGTCCTTGTAAGATACAATCGTAATGATTTGAAAGGACATTGTCTTTCGCAATGTACATTCCATTATTATTAATGAATAGTTTCTTTCTTGCTGGTTCTTCACTTGCACAATTGAGACTTTCTTCTTTCGTTCATCACGTCGTCCTTGTAAGATAATATCGTTGTGACTTCTACGGACATTGTCGTTTGCAATTAACATTCTTATTAATGCAAAACTTTTTGTTTAATAATTTGTTCATCCTTACTGGCTCTTAACTTGCAAAATCCAGCTTTTGGGCTTACATAATATGGTGCTTGTAAGTAGAATTGTAGAAAAGTTTCTGATGCATTATATGCATTCATCACACACAACAATCAAATTATGTTACACCTTTAACATGACATAGCTTTTCCTAAAGATCTGTTGATGTTCATGCCATGCGTAAATATGTTTAAAACATGATATGGAGCTAAGCAAACAACCTGTAATGTTCATCAATATCTCCATTTACAACCAATAATATTCATTATTAAATACCCCGGGTAAAATATCATATCAGCTAAAAGTATTTTAGTTAGTTTCAACAATAACGCAGTTGATAAACCAATTCTCTGGGAAATTTATATTCATTGATTAGGGGTACTGTCAGCTCATTTGTCCATCCGAAAGAGTTCCATCACCCTCTTTGATACTAATAAGGAGGGGATTAGCTTTGAGAAAGTGGTGAGAATTATAATTGTCTTTGGAAAATTCTCTATATATTGACCATTGTGTCTCGGGGTATATATTTTAAATGTCATTGATAATCTTTTAAGCAAATAAAAAGTGAGTGCGTTTGTTCAGGATCATGTGAAATCATTTTCAATTGTATTAAATTTGTCTATTCCTTTGACAAAGAACATTTATTTGTCCAAATATAAATTACAAATTAAAATCATTACTCTTCACGTGACCCACAATATTTCTCTTATAAGGTACTGCCATCAAATATAAATCTACATTATGCCGCGGTTTGGAGGATGCAGTCCCATGATACTCTTTAACCAAAGTAGTTTCGTCCATTCACATAACAAATACTGCATCCTCAAGAACCCTTCTTAGAAGCACTTAGTGGTTATATTTGATAGCTGTCCCATTTTATTAAAAGTCTCAAGATACATATAAAAAGTAATTTTGGAATATATTAAGGATTTCAGTGCATCTTGAACTGGGAAATAAAGTTGTAAAGTTTCTATTAGCTAATCACGATATGTACGTCTAGTTGTACTACGGAGAGCTAGTGCTTCATGTTCTTACGAATGAATCCAGTGACTCATAATTTCAACCAGACATGGTTTGTTTGGTTGATAAATATGAAGTAAATATTAAATTAAAAATAGATTGTTATTTCTTCCAGAAAGATTTATTTCAATGCACACTGAAATACAACTGATACCCATTAATATTTGACGTCACTACAACGTCCATAAGGCTAAAATGTTGGTCGGCTGATAAAACTTACCTATATATCAACGTAACGAAATTTAATCTGCAATATATACCAATTGCAGACCCAATGCACATAAACGCACATTTAGGTCCATATGCACAAAGCTGGACTAAGTTTAGTCCTGGACTAGGTGAAATTTGATTTCTTGAAAATAACACATTTTTTGGAACCTGTAATAATTTATGTTCTTACATTAAGATCTATGTTGAAATGACTATAATTTAACCACAAGTCAGTTTTGGAACATTGGCATTTTTGTCCAAAAATTTTAAACAAAAATTGGTTTAGACCAGGACTAACTAATTTAGTCCCGGACTAAATCATTTATTTGTTATAAAAATAATTGCAATGTTCTAAAACAGACAAATGGACCAAATATTAAAATGTTCAGTTTAAATCTTTAATCAAGAACATAAATTATCGCTAAATTTCCCCCAAAATCTGTGATTTTCCCCAATTTCAAATTCACTTAGTCCGGGACTAAAGTTAGTCCAGCTTTGTGCATACGGACCTTAATGTTTTGTCTATAGATAGATTCCTATGCCTATGTATAGAGTACGTTAGAAAGAAAGAGTTTACAAAAGGAAATACCAGTTAACAGATGCAGAAGGGAACTGTATTTGTAACATTTAAATAAGTTTTTGTTGCAAGAAATATAGAATTAACATTTTCCAAACAAGTGAAATAATACATCTCAATGAGAAAAAGAAACACTGGTATAACAGGTATAAAACTACAAACTCCGGAGACAATAATTCAAATCCACTAACAAATTTGACGGCTAAACGGATAAAAACAGGGCTATTGCACTCTAACTTGATGAGAAGATTAATAACAACCTTCCAATCAAACCAGCAGCAAAAAGCCGTTCGATAGATATCAGGAAGAATACCTACTGTCGCCTTAAAGCAAAAGTTGCATTTTTATCATTTTACAGCAAAAGTCACTTTGTTGCATAAAATTAGAACCGGTTGGATTTTGTATCCACATGATGTTATGTATCCTGAAATAAGCACATGAAAATAATGCCGTTCTTTAATATCTGTGACTATTTCAATCATATAAGGTAATTACAAATTAAGATATCGCAAAAAATGATATCTCCTGGTATTCTTTTCTATTGTTTTTATAAACATTTGTATGTTTAAGTTTACATTTTAAATAGCAAAAAACAAGAAGTTTGTTGACACTTCTATACAGAATTGATCCATTTCAATTTTTTCTTCATAGTATAGTATTTGACAGGAAGGTTATATTGTCCTATCATTTCTAAATGTTAATTTCCCATTGATGGTGATATATAGAATGAACCATTGATTGTTAATCGAGATTATACCACATTGGTTTGTAGAGGAAACTTTAAGAACAAATAAATCTATAATCTATATAACTACACTCTTATTTTTTTTTTACTCTTGTTGAGTAAAAATTTACTCAACGGGCACAGCTCATTTTGTTGAGTAAAATCCTACTCAACGTTGGGAAAACTTTACTCAACATTGAGTAAGATGTGCTCAACGTTGAGTAGTATTGACTCAACCGAGCAAGATTTTACTCAATGTTGAGTAATATTTTACTCAGCAATGAGCTGCGACCGTTGAGTAAATTTTTACTCAACAGAGTAAAACTATTTTAAGAGTGTATTACACATTTACATAGATCGTGCATGTTAAAGCTGAAAGTAGGTAAATGATTTTATAACAATTAATTATTTTCAAAAGCCTGATACAAATAACAATAAAAATAATAGTAATAATATTGAATGCTTTATTTTTGGGTGATACAAGAAAATATTGCACTCGAAAATATCGCACTCGTCTTCCACTCGTGAAGACTAACATAAACTACGGGCTTAATAAGTTGTCACTGTTGATTTAGAGAGATTTTCTGGTTTAAACACTACCCATTTCAGTATGTTGAACTTCAGATTAATGTGAGTAAAGGCTTTCTATTTTGAATATTAATTTAAAAAGAAATCGAGTATTTTTCACAAACAATATGTAACATTTGGTTCAAGGAACCATATGAACGAATATGTTGACGTTTAAAGGAAATTTAATAGTATAAATAACTTATTTAATTCATTTCTCTCCCATGACTTCTACGACACAGTCATTGTTTAGTATGTTAATTTATTCAAAAGCTTTTATATCTGCAAAAAGGCAACATACCATATTCAATAAGCAACTATGGTACCACAAAGGAAACCCATAATTGCAGGCCATCTTCTATGTCTGTGATATAACGTTCACGAATTTGTTTATTACATACAGACACTATAATTTGCACCATATGCATAACAAAAAATATGATTTATATAACAGATGTTACTTAATCTTAAATGAGATGGTTACTGAATATTGTTTAGTTTGTTATTTGAAGCTGGATTGGTTTTTAAATCCAAACCAATACAATTTGCCAACCGATAAGTGCTCATTATTTTGGTTACGAACTATTTTTTAACGAATGACAATGCTATTCTTTCTCTTCGCTTTTTTTCCTTTTCTGCAGAATTGATCTTTGCATTTTGCAGGAGTTTTTGTTTCAAACATCACGAACGCAGTCTGTTCTGTAAATGCTCAAAATGTGTTACGACTGAATACATGCACATGTATGACAATTTTCTACATTGTATTGTACCATTATTTCGTTTTCCTTTTTTCCCCAGTTTGAGCTATGCTGTATATAAACACACGTTCCTCGATAGAAAAATCATCGTATTTTGTCGTGGAGGATAGTAATATTCTATATACGTTTCTTGGTTAATGGGATTTAAATTGCCGACAGGGATAATATCCAACAATATAACTGAGATTAAATTGGCCAAAAGCAGACCTAAAATACATACATGTAATAGTCACGTTTACCAGCCCACTGATATTGAAAAATATTGTAACATATTCTCTTAGATGATAATAACATCATAACAAAAGCTATCACTACAACTGACTAATTTTCCACGATATTTTCAGATTTAAGATATTGCATAAATTATCATGAAGGAGAAACCATTCATTGTTGACGTGAAGAAAATCCCATTTGCAAAAAAAAAGAACAGACACAAAAATGAGAACATTGAATAAATATCAAAAATACCCTCTCTTTTGTCATTATTGATGATGTTTTGAAATATAAGCTATATAGCATTTCAGGAACAAACTAAAGAGTCAAGACATTCTATTATACATACGGTATACTTAAATATCTTTGTTATTCAACAAATATATATACCACAAATGTCATAAAAAGGTTTCGGAAAGTCAACACTTTTTCGTATCAGAAAGGCGAATAATGTTTTGATGGTGCAGGCAGACTTTTGTAGAAATGCTATAAATGATCATCTTCCTATGTATCAAAGAAATAAATGATGCAAAAGAACCAAAGTCATAGGGATTCTAGAATAGCGAAAAATATATCAAAAACAGCTGCTAGTTAGAATCTCGAGATGAATAATAAATGGAAATGTGAAACTTGTGGTTTGAATTCGAGTCTGAAACATGTGCAAGAGTGTAATGCACCATACTTGCTTATTATAGAGAAAACGAAATGCCATGATAATTTGTTGTAGTAATCATGGTGACATTAGAAACCTCAAATGTTTTCCGATTATTTTGATTCATTGATGACTTTAGAAAGTTGAAATGTAACATTTACCTTCACCGTCTATAAAGCATTCATTTTATGTGCAACTTGACTATTTGTTTATATAAAGTCATTTTCAAGCTAATTTTAGGGAACAATTTTTACAAGCAAATATTGTAATTCAACATGATACTAGTAACTTGATATATAAGCAACCACCAATTTGCTTATACACATTATGCCTTACATATACATACGCCGGGTTTGAATTTATCACTTAAAGGACGTCAACCACTCGCCATACCCTAAAGGCCGTTTAAAAACTCAACCAACGACTGCATCATAATTTGAAGTATTCATTTTTTTTTTCTTACGTCAAATCTTGCTTTTAACTAGAATTGAAGTTTTTGTTAAAACATTCTTGAGTAATATATATGTATTTAGACATGCATTCAACCTAGATAATAATCAAATTTCTGTATTTATTCAGCATGTATACCATTGTGATCTACACACAAAATAAATTGATAATTAGTTTAGTTTCATTCACTTTCTGCATCATATAGCTTTTCCTAAAGGTCTGACATTCATGCGTAAAAACCAAAACATGATGCCATTGATATTCAAAACATGAAAGCGAGCTAAGGAAACTAACCTATAATCTTCATCAATATTTCCATTTCCAACCTATAATCTTTGTCAATTTACATTCCCATTTCCAATTCACGTTTCGTATCAGCTAATACTAATTAGTTTCAACAATCACCCAGTTGATAAAGCAATCCGTAGGGAAATTTATAATCTTTGATTAAGTTGCTGTTAGCTCAATTGTCCACCCAAAGGAGTTCCATCACCCGTTTCCATTCTAATAAGGAAGGAACTGGCTTGGCGAAAATGGTGTGGATTGTAATATTCTTAAATTAATTCTCTATGGAAAACCGTGTCCTAGACTTTATTCCGCGTGTTTAAACTGTTTTGGTAAACCTCTCTTGTTTTTATTAAGAGTGTGTGTTCTTTTTGTGGTACTTGTAAAGTCTTTTGCAACTGAATCCATTCTGTCCCATTCCTTTAGCAAAGTAAATTATGAGTGTATAGTTACTCACCCTAATAAAATTTCCTATTGAAGTTTACAGGGTAGTGGCAAAAGTGGTATGAATTGTAATTTTCTCAAGTCAATTCCCTATGGAAGTCCATGTCCTAGGTTATATATGTTTAAATATCATTGACCATTAAACTAAACTCTAAATCATGACATGGTTTGAAGGATCCTGTCATTTAAGACTCCTTAACCAAAGTAGGCTCGGCTATATTCATAACAAATACTGCACCATGATGTTCCCTTCTTATGAGCACTTATTGGTCATAGCAAGACTCAAGATAATCATAAAAGTAAATTTGGAATACACAAACGATTTCAGCGCACTTTTGAACTTGGAGACAATACGTCAAGTACAACTGCTGCACTATTTTTTCATAAGCATATGACTATTGATTGTACGGACATTAACGTAAGATACAAGTGTGATTGATATGTGACGTCATTAAACAAAACTAGGTCTATAATTCATGTTCTTAAAATCTATAGTGTTTTGTAAGCAGCATGAGTAAGAAACATTGAATAAAAGGTAACAAGTAAAGTACAATCAATATTGCGACTATTGATGAACCATACAGCTTATACTACGATAAGAAAAATAAAGTAAAGGTGACCTATGCCAAACAAGGATATATGTGACCGTCCAGCTCAAACCAGCCTAGAAGTTGGCTTCTAGTCACTTTATTACTTATGCTTTTTGTGTTGATGGTTCTTTTAAAATGTAGCTTCTTCAAGTCAGTGTTTTTTAGTTGATTTCACAAACTTATGTATCAGATGTATGTTAAATTGTGGCACACAATGAAGTTTGCTGATTTTCTAGCTGCTTTGAGCTTGAAAGGCATATATAAAATTGAAATTGACAACTGAACAGGCAAGTGAACACTACTAAGATATCACTTTGTCATGATCAGATATTTATTCAGAACCAGTGACAAAATGCTGCCTTTTAATTTATAATGATTAGACAAGGCAGGATATGTATTTGAACAAAAAGCAACAAAAAATTCAATTAGTAAAAAAAAGTAATATTAGATCAATACAAATGTGCGGATTCTGTTTTATTTATTTTGTTGTTGTTACCAAACAATGTTTAGTAAAAACTTTCATATCAAATTGAAATGTTACATTAAGTAACTGTTTTTCTAGTTAAGTTACTTTCTCCTTCTTTCTGACACTTTATATACAAAAATTCTTTCATATCGTTATATTGTTTTTCTTTAACTTATTTTAATCTTATCATGAATGACAGACAGGTCGCATTTTCCTATCACTACCAAATGGTCCTTTCCCATTGATGTTTTATGGTAAACCTGGCATTAGGTCAATCTATAGAAATACCCATTTATGCCGTAAGAATGTTATATACTTTTTAGCAAAGAATAATATACATTTTTTAAGTCTTTTAAAGGAATGAAAGTAGACATGCATGTCAGCAATAGAGCATATATGCTGAGTCCTCAGTTGTAGTATATACAAACAACATTGTATTGCGGGAATTGGTGAAAATTACTGATCCCGAGGTGTTGAATGCGTGTGACTACTTCCCGACGCAAAGCGGAGGGAAATAGTCACACACATCCAACAGGGGGATTAGATATTTGCAATACTGTCTGAAATATACCATGTTTTACTGTTGTATTTGTTTTACAATACGTAATAATTATTTCACTGAATGTAATACAAACAAGCTACAGAAGTGAATATTTTGTTGTCGAACAATTTAAGCTGCTGATAAAAGGCACTTTTTATCGACTGCTGTTAAAAACCAATTCAGTTTTCTTATAATCATAGTAATGCCTTGTGAAGGATTTCTAATTTTGGTCGTTGTGGAAAAATGTATTAAAAGCATATAACAATCAGCTTACATGACATTTAGGTGTGTGTTATAAGAAATATAAAACCTGCGGTTAAGGTTAAAATTAGAAACATTTACGTCAAAAACTAATAAAGACAGAAATTACTGGTGAAAAATATCATTAAACTGTGTAATTACTTTATTCACGGATATTTCTGGAATATATATATATAATTTTGATTGATAGGTCAATTACATGAACAACACAATTGGAGGTTTTATAATGCTGCAACAAGGTTTTTCAGACATTAATTATCGTATATATTTGACAATGCGCGACTTCAACACGTAGCACTCGTTGCAATCAAGGACGTACGTTTTTTTCTTGGAATTAAATCTGAGGTCACAAAGTAAATGCATCAAATGACTACAGCAGTAAAAGTATGCAACTTTGAGCAAGATCCTTTGTAGCAATTTGGTTGTAACAAATCTTGTTATTAAAAGGTCGTGTGTGAAAAGGGTGCTTTGCAAATTGGATCTTGCAATACTGGCTTCCACGGACACATGTCTACTGTTAATAACAAACACTTTGATGATCATGTTAATGTGTGGTTATTTTAAAATATACTTGTGCACTAGAACAATAATAACTAAAACTAATTTAGTTATCATTGTTTTAGTAAAACGTAATATTTTCACACTACGGGTTTTATTACTGATTATCAGAGTAAATGCAACAGATGATGCAATGATGGTGAAATCTTAAACCATGTAATTTAGGTTTTGAGCAATCTGGGCATATTTGAATAGCATATATAGTGCCAGGAGGGCCCACAGAAAAAAATGTCAGGCCCCCCCCCCCAAAAAAAAAAAAGAAAAGTAACAGTGTCAATATATAGTACACTGTTAATGTAACTGTGTAAAATTTTACCCTTTTGTGGATATATTTTTCAAAATTATCCCATGTTTGCGCCAAAGTTTTGCAATATTTAAAAAAACACTCTTAAAATTTAAGTGATTTTGGTACATGGAACAAAAACGGTGTACAATTTGGTCTGAGCAAGAACACTTTACCCCCCTGCGAAATTGTTTTGCCCCTGCTCGTCCTCAAATCAAATGAAACTGCCTGCTTACGCCACCGGTGCATGATATATGGAAACTGTTGGAATATCACCTCAGAGTAGTGATAGATACAAGACAAAATCAATGGAGGTACGGTGAAGTGAAATAAGTGTTAGGCTTCATCAATGGATAATTGTAGTGGATTCACTTTACACCGCACTAATTGAACCAATCCTGTAATTTTAAAAGTGGGCTTGAGAAGAAATTTAACAAAAAATACGATTTGAGGTCAATATTCAAAAGACAGACTCCCTAAATCGTCCAGTAGTTGTGGATCCAGGTCAACATGTGGCATCTGCTTAATGCAAGAGAGTTCACTGCAAATTAATAGAAGTGATAGAGGAAGGGGTGTGCTTCAATATGGACAGTACCAAACAGTGACGTGAATTACCCTTCCCATCTCTCTTTCAGCAGAACAATGAGTAAAAGCTGCTTTGATGATACTGAAAAGTATAAATAATAATTTAAGGGTTTTTCCTATACCGCCAGGGATTCTTTTCACACTCAACTAGACTACCTATCTAGTCTGACCAAAAGCAACATAGGTTTCCAGATATTTTCCTCATAAATCGACATTTACATACAAAACTGGTAAAAATCTTTATACCAATTTAATGGGTACACTCTAAAAAAGGTTGGGTTAAATAGGGAACATGGTTGGCAGGTTGGGTAAAATTTGACACAATGTTGGGTAAAACGTGCACCATTTACCCAAGATTGGGTACAAAATAAACTAATATTGTGTAAACTTTAACCCAACCTGTCAACCATGTTCCCTTTTTAACCCAATTTTTTTTTAGAGTGTAACAGTGTATGTATGTAACTAAAGAGTTTTTTTTTTCTTTCTTCTGTTGTAGTCAATATTGTGGCTTATGTTACTATAGTCAGAAGCTCTCATCTGAATACAATGACCTACCATACCATACCATACCATAAGAAAAACAGCAACAACGGTTACACGAAAAACCACCTGATAAAGTTAATATTCAAAATGCATTAGGTGTATTCAGACACTATCATTTTCACCACATACATAATAGTAACATGATTTATATAACAGATGTTGTTCACATTATATCGTTACTTAATATTGTTTAGTTTGTAACTTAAAACTGGTAGGCTATGTGAATCTACGTAATAGCCGTTACAATGATATTGAACGAGTAAAATACAAGTGCTACATTTGTTTTTGTTCCAATGTATTTTTTAACCAATTGTTAAATGCAAGTTCTGCAATTCGTTTTAAAAAAATTGTATTTCGATTTTTCAAATAAACAGAATTGCTCTTTGTATTCGCACTAAACATGTTCATGTTATGGTCTCAAAGTTTTATTGAATACAATAAACATGTTCTAATTGATTCTTATTGAGGAATATTACGTAAAACACATCATGAACTAAAATTAGGAGTCTAGCTTCTTCGATTTTCATTTTCTTGATAAAAGATTAGTCCTACTTTCCATGTCCATGTCTACGGGCAAGAAAACGAAATATTCTCGCACTGCAACACAGAGCGACTTATGTAACTTAGTTTAAAGCCTATAAATTGCCAAAGGGTCTCAAAAGCCAACAATAAAATTGAGATTAACTTGGCCAGTAGCAGACCTACATACAATACTTATAGACTTAATAGTCATTTTTTCATCAAGCCCGCTTATAAATATTGCGGTCTTCCTGTAGAGCATTCAGATGTTAATAACACTATTATCGACTATACATTTCCTAAATATAAAACACACTTAAATCCCCTCGCTTAGTTTTGCATATATTCAGACTTACAATTTCCTGATTCTTAACAAAACGTCAAACGGGTGATTGATAGTATAATTTGAGTAGTTTTCACAATTCAGGTCAACAACTTTTAAACAAAAAATAATGTTGTAAAAACTATAGTCTATACAAGTTGTTAAAATCTTTGTAGAGTATATTAAATAACATACCATTTCCAATATTGTTTTGGACAAAGTGGTGAAGGTTTTGAATGAAGGACCTGATATTGTGATGCTGTAACCAAATAACGAATGTTTTCGGATTGTCAAAAGAGCAAGCACAAACTTCAGTTGCGTTGTGTGGATTATCACCTTACCCTAACGCTTCATCGCTTATTGCACCTAAAGAGAGTGACTCAATTTGATGAAAAAATATCCAGGGGTAACCTCTAACATGGGCGTAGGAAAATTCGTCCAAGTCTGAGTGTAAGGGGTGGCTACCACTTCAGCGTTGTTTTTACCTCGTAGAACATATATATTATATTATTTTTCCTTCTTTTTAATCTCAAAAACTGGTAAAATACTGATATATATTATGGCCATGTCTATACGCACGACCGTCGTGTACTTAATTTTGTAAAGTCTATGCGCAGGACCGTTCTTCCCTGTGTAATTCCATTCAAAATACAAGTAACACAGCAAAAACATATCATAAAATAAATAATTGAATAAATAAATAGACAAATAAGCAAATTAAGATGAATGATATATAAATGAATAAATGAATAAGTACTTTTGTTCAATAACGAATTAAAAATAACACGAAAAACTCACATGAAGACAAGTAAAATTCCAATATATTATTATTAGAAATCATACCGTTTATGATAGCAAAACTATATCATGCGGTAACTCTGGCAAGATATTTATAAGGCGATAATAACATCGATCTCAATATTTACTGCGGTATTATTACAATAGATTAGAGTGTGATTGACAAGGTTACTAGGTCGTCCCCCCTCCTCCCCTAGCCGCTTGTGATTTCGCCACCAACGGTGGCCCTGCGTATAGACGAATCCGACCGCGCATGTATATTTGTCTCAACCGTGTGTGGCGCTGTTGCGTCCGCCATTGAGGGGGGCCATCGGGGGTATCATTTGTATACCTTATACGTTGTATATGCGTATCGGTATTAATTTTCATGGCTTTTCTTGGAGTTTTCGGTTGTATTTTTAAAAAATATATATAGGATAGTAAATTCACTTGTATTAAAAAGGAAAGCTTTAGCGAAAAATAAATGTTCAATGTCGTGATACTCGTGGAAAGAACTTGAACTTACTAAAAGCAAAAAAACGTATCAAAAAACAGTTCAACATGTCCGATTATGAATGGCACCTGCGTGAATATCCAACAAAGCTGCCGCGCGTAAATAACAAACGCGTGCTTTTAGAACTGTTACAGCGTTCTTACAACGCACGTCAAATTGCGTTTTTTAGCAACCACATAATTCGGCAGTAATCTCATTTGTTTGATTTTAGGATGGACGTAGAATATATGTCCCGGGATAGGCCTAAAAGACTGACATCTCAATGTATTGACTATGGTGACAACTACTAAATTGGCCCCCTGTAATGGCGGCGACGCAAGAGGGCGGTCTTTCGAGAGTGCTTTGTCGGATTTGTTTTAGACCGCTCAAAAATTAATAATTTATTTATTTTATAACGTGTTTTTGCTGTGTTACTTATGGTTTGAATGGAAATAGGCACAGGGAAGAACGGTCGTGCGTATAGACTTCACACAATTAAGTGCATGACGGTCGTGCGTATAGACACTTCCATATATTATAGTATTAAACAATAAAATAACAAATAGTTTTAAATCAAAAATTTTCATTTTTTTTTATTATTATTATTAATTAATTAATTTATTTATTTATTTTTTGCAAAAATTATTGATTTTCGGAAGCGGACGAATTATGTCATTATTACTTAGCGTCTCGGCAGATTTTCGTGATTTTGGTATCAATGTAAATAGAGACCCTAGTCTGTACATTAAAATACCTTAGTATAAGGGTTAATTTATCCAATTTAAGTCTCCAATAGTGCTAACAAAAGTAAAATGAAAACGCTGTATTTAATGTAGATGCGGTTTGCTTGAATTAAACGGTATTATTTTATGACTAAGATTAGCAAATGAAAATATATTTTAAAAATACAAAATGTAAATTGCTAATCACTTGTAGGTTTAATGCTTGAAATAAAATATATACA
>JXSR01S009689.1:0-18107 GCA_000969725.1 Ophiothrix spiculata
GTAAAATACCTATTGGTACATCGATCACACCAACTGCGCTGCGCGTGGATGAAAGACCTTAATTGTTTAGATGCAATTTGAGGTTTGATTTGAAAGAGTCAATGTTGGATGAGTTAACAATATCACCCGGCAGAGAGTTCCAGTAGACAACAGTGGTAGGGAAATATGACTTCTGATAAACTCTTGATTGCCAACGAAGTTGGAGAAACTTTCTATTGTTCCTCCTGGTGTTTCTTGTTGAGTGATGAATGTAGTTGCCAAGTTCGATGTCTATTAAATCATTGTCCATTTTATATCAAATGATCGTCCATTTTCATTATGATTAGGTTTTGCTTGCTGCGCTCCTTGACTACCATGGTCCACCATGGCTCAAGCATATATGTAGAAGAGTGTATTTGCCACTTTTTTGGAGAGTAAGTTGCCAAAATGAGTCTTAAAAAATAATGAACCATTGTCATGATGTTGAGTCAATTTTGCACAGTATAGAGTGCAGTGAAACTCAATCATTATTTTAAACAAAATTGTAAGGTACAAATTACTTTTTTAGATCCAAAACTTCACTCTCAGAGTTTTGAAGCAATTTAAAACAAAGAAAATAGTAAAATACTGGTAGCACAAGAAAAATAAGAAATAACATATACAGTGGGGAGGTTGATTAAAATTTGGCGGCAGTGGGGGGATATCCAAGAATGTGTCAATAATTTTATAAAGACAAGAAAAAGAACCTTTTAATCTTTATTAGTGCAGAGCTCACTCCTTTAATCTGGCAATCCAAGAAAGAATGTTTTAATTTAATTGGTACCGGTATATTATATACAGGGTGTCCCAATAAACATTGTGCATGGGAATAGAGGTGATTTTCTCAGAAGTTTTTCAGACTAGCTTCTTAAAACTTATATAACTTTAAAGACCATACCTTTGTTCATCATCGTTAACAATTTCAAGAAAATCCATTGATGCAAATCAGTGATATCGTTAATTTTGTCAACATGTGTCATTTTCCTTCTGCACAAGGAGAATCCTTATGGTGAAGCATTAAACAAAAATGTTGAACGGGTCTGAGACGCATCATTGACTTTATGACAATGAAGTATGAGCCTTATGACGAAGAAGTGAAGTATACGAGTCTTATGACAACAAAGAGGAATGTTTTGTCGTTAGAGACATGGAAAGCAGGGAAGATGAAGGTGTATCAACCATCTAGGAAAACAGATTGATGGACATGCAGGTCGCTAATGACCAGAAATGACTTAAATTGGACATATGAAGAAAAGATACACATTCAGAACTTTAAGAGCTGTCAAAAATAACTGAAAACAATATTGACTCTAAACTCAAAAATATCATGTCATAAAATTATACGATTTATAAGCACATAAAGACATTTTATAATTTTGGAAAGCCATGTGGGCAACCAACTTTATTCAAAGGCATCTTTTTGTTAAAGATTTCTTAGGGTGTGTGCAATTTTTAAGCAGTTTTCTATCTTTATCTTACCCTAATAATGAACCTAGAGTCGTTGCGTCTAATGTGAAATAAGACAAGTTTCTTTTTAATTTGTTTTTTGTGAATTTATTGAAGAATATAAAAGGGGTACGTGGTGACTGTTTCGATGTTTATTACTCAAGCGTCAAAGGTTTGAATGAAGCCTTTCGACGTTCTTTGATAATATTCTTAAGCTTAACTGCAGGATTCCCCATTGTGCAGAAAGAAAATGATACAACCTAACAAAATCAATCATATCTCTGATTTGCCTCGACTGATATTCTTGAAATTTTCAACAATGATAGAAAAAGGCATGACCTTTAAAGCTATATGTGTTTTAAGAAGATAGTCAGACAAACGTCTGAGAAAATCAGCTCTATTCTCATGCACAATGTTTATTGGGACACCCTGTATATTATTATTTTGCTTGTACCTGGGGCGTCGGAACCATGTGGGCTTTGGCCGCACCACTTTTCAGCTAGAAAAAATTAAAAATAAATTAATTTAATGTGTTTTATTATGGTCCTAGCATCATTAACAATAAAATAGTACTGTATATATTCGTTTTTAGTCACTACTTTCTTCTGCGGCTTAGTTGTTTACTTGTTTTTGATAACTAATGGGTCGCACAGGCCGCACCACTTTTATTTTCCTTCCCACGCCCCTGGCTTGTACTATGTTTGTGGTTGATATCAGATGGGTCTGCAAAACATAATTGCCTCTTTTAAGGCCTGTAGTGTATATTTCAAATTAAAATTTAATATTTTACAATTTAGAGTTGGAACAGGTGGTGTAGGACTTAAAAGTCCAATGTTTTAAAAATCAAATAATTTTCTATGCTTATCTGGCATGAAACGATATAAATCATCATGAGATGCCCTTTAAACCAGTGGGGTTGGAGGTCCTACCCGGGAATTTAAAAAAAAAAGATATCTTGTAAAATAAATTGATTTTTTAATCACGATGATAGCGCCATCATGTGCACTGTATATTTTCTACGCTGTACCGTACCTCGGAAATCCGTAGCTGACATCATGGTCCAATGGTTTGTCTGGGATTTGTAATTATCCTTGTTGTCTGTAAAATTCAGCCAGGATCAGGGATCCAATCAAAAATTGTCATTAATGTGCTAGCCCGTGTTCAAGTACACAATACTTATTTCTCAACCAGGGCCTAAAATAACATAAGACAATAAGACAAATTGCAATGGGTGCCCTACCGTTTGCCTTGGTGCCCTAAAAAACTAAATACAGCTTTAACATGTAAATGCCTTGGCACCCTTTTTATATTGGCTGCCTGCCCTAAAATCTTATTCTGGGCCCTGTCAACATTTCTTATCTGATTATATTTTACAAATTTATAAGACTAAATCTTACTAAATCTTGATTCTTTATACCCTAATCAGGCAAATTGAACTGATGTGAGACACATAATGGCAGCAGATCAATGCATGACGGATAAACATCGGTCCATCTTGCGGAAATCACGCCCGTTTCTGGTCAAGGACTTGGACATTAATATTGTAGATCATCTAATCGCAGAACTAATCTTAACTGAGGAAGATGTGGAACGAATAAGTGCGGAATCTGTACGACATGATAAAGTAAAGAGGTTTGTAAGGCCTTGTATCCATAAGATGTTCCCTTGTGGCATATGTGCCCTTGTTCTGTGCAATAAATCTAAACAAACCTTACCTAACCTGTACCTAACATAAAGATATATTTTAAGTTCATCTTTGACTGAAACAGGTCAAAGACTCAAAATGTTCAAATTAAAGAACGGATTTTCATGAAACTCTCATATTTCTTGGATCTGTTACTTCTGGTGAGATAATTGCATAGTTTAGGATACAATTTCTACTAAATGAGTCGAAAAAAGGATCATGATGAAAGATATCAACCGATAATACTGTTATTCACAAGTCTTTAACAGAAACCAAGGAAACAAACTGAAGACAAAGAAGTTAAAAAACTCAAATAAGTTAGTGATTCATCTGGCCCGTCAAGGGGACGCCACAGGTTGACTCAACCAGACACTGCAACAGCCTGCTTAATATCAGCAGATCTTCATAATATTGGATCCTTAATTATGTCATGAAATGAGTTTGAGGGATGCTTTTCCTAATCATATGATGTTTTTAGCAATTCTATTCAATGTGTGCTCCATTATGTCACCAATGGTGAATCTTTACAGATTAACAAATCAGACCATCAAGATTTTTGGGTCTATAGAACATGTGCAATGACTTCAGAGATCCAAATAAAGCAAAACAAAAATCTTTTAAAAGCCAATGGTCTACTCTATATTATAACGTTTGCTCAAAATTCTGCTCTGTTTTCTCAAAAGAAAAGTTCAAAGTTTGTTGCATTTTTATTGGGACACCCTGTAATTGCCCATCGCGCAAACCGGAACGCAACAAGTGCAGTGCATGATTGTGAATTATATTCTTTCGTTCTGATTGGCTAGGTGACACTCAGAGTGTATAAATTGGTATCAACTGATGGATAAGTATTGAATGTTGAAAAATCACAAATTCTCGATTTAAAAAAAAAATGGTGTTGCCATCTCAATTACACAAAGTCATTGACCAATTTCAGATCAAACTCATGAATGATTTATGAAATTCCCCCAATACAGGTTGCTGGAGATTTTGCCGAGAAGGGGAGATGGAGCTTATGATTCCTTTACAAAATTGTTAGCTGAGCAACAGGACTGGCTGTTTGATCAACTAAGAGAAGTGGAACGATCAGAACCAGACTCACCATCATTAGGATCGCCTCCTTTTTCTAGTTTATCTAGTGGTAAGTATATAAAGTGTGCAAGTAAATTTGAACATCTCTACAGTGGCAGCTTGTTAAGCAAGAATCCTGCTGTCATATAGCATATCCAATGGTGGTATAGTTTAGAGTAGTTTTTCCTCGTTCGCAGGGTTTTTCTTTCCGACGCTTGTTGTTAAGCCCTTCTGCGTACTGAAGCACTTATTTACGCACGTATTGGCAGAGCGTGATTTGTTGATTTCTCTCGTTTACGCTCACGCTGTTGGCGTGCGCGTTAAGAGTGGCGTACACGACACGATTTGAAATGAAAAACAACTTTGAGAGATAGTTTATCCAAGGTTGTCACCAGCCAAAAATTAGTGCCAGCTAAAACGACGTGAATTCTTATCAAAATGCTGTATGAAATTGCATTTGGAGCTGTTTTAAGGTCACTTTGACATTCAAGTGCTGGTTGACAAGGCCTAAAATGAGCATGAGCACTGGTTAATTTGGCTGAACGCCGGCTGATCCATCCAGCTGTGTGACAACCCTGGTGGCATCAAAGGAACACCACCACTAAGAATACTGATAACAAGTTGAACTTAGATGATCAGTTGGAATGCAACACTTTCTTTTTTCCACTGTGGAATTTCATGAGCTTGAAGATATAATACAAGACAGATTTTGACATACCAAAGTCAGTGTTGCTCTACCTAGGTAAAAGGAAGTCTACTGATCAATGTCAAAATTTGATTGTTAAATCAAAGAGAAGATATCGTGAGTATCCCATCATGCATCGCTTCCTATGGGAAATTTTGTACAGCACGTCATGCAAGTACTTAGTGATGAAACATGCCCAAACTGCAAGATATTACAACAATTATGTTTGATTAATAGGCATTTTATCACTAATAACTACTCACATAATTTCCTATACAAGCAATCCCATAGGAAGCAATGCATGATTAAATACACATGATATCTTCTCTTGTTAAATCACAGTTATATATTGTCAGCATCATCATTGAAGGGCAGTATACTTCTTTGGTCTTGGTAAAGAAGCATGAACTTGGATAATTCATTCAGTTGAAAGGGACTACTGCACATATTTTCTTTCTGGTGTCACTTCATAGTTACTGTATTACTTCAACACTTATTTATGAAACACTGCTCAAGTAACCAGCATAATTACAGGGGTGTGAGAGTTCAGATTTTAATCTGATTTCAGATTTTTTCTTGCCTTCAAAAGAGTTATTATTTCAGCTTTTTTTGTTCTTTTCAGCCTGTTTTTGGCATTTCGTCACTATTTTCAGATTTTTTTATCAGCTGACTCTAACAGCCCTGCATAAAGTCTTTGGATTCATGAAATGCTGCAAACTTTAATAGCCAACAAGCCAACTAAGAGTGTGTTAACTTGACTGGCAAATATTAACAATAGATTAGTTGGCAACTAGAGTTGGCAATGTTTCATGAATTCATGCCCTCTATAGTAGTCGCGTGAAGAAAACCTTTTCACTTTTCCGCGTCTTGTGCGCCGAGGTTAAAGTTCAAACACAACTCACGCGATACTTGTGAGCTCGCGTGATTTGACAGTTCTGTTGCTGCGTGACTTGAAGATCGATTTGATTGGTTTCTTGTTCACGCACGATGCGATTTGATCCTGCCCAGAATGAAAAGGTTTGTTTCAGATGACTATAGTCATTTTTTAGTCACATAATTTGTGTAACAGACAATTCAGCCAAAGGGTTTGGATTCCTGTATTCCCATCTTTTCGAATGATAATCAACTCCATCTGATGCTTATTGTGAGCTAAATTGGGGTAAATGAAAAGAGTTGTACGGTAATTGTTATATTGTATTGTTATGAGTAGAAAATGAGTTTTCCAACCTTTTGTACATACTCTTTTGTTATTTTTATTTGTTTATTTTATGTCTATCAGAAAATGACCAGCTTTCCCGAGGTGACTCTTCATTAATACGAGAAAACCATAAGACTCGTGGAATTATCGCACACCCTACTGATGGAACTTCTGGGGGTATCAAACCAGAGTTTGTTGGTTTTGAGGAAGATGAACCAATGGACGGTATGTATTTTTTTTCTTGATACATGAAAATTTGGAAAAAAGAAATCTAGACCAGTTTGACAAAGCAATTACTGAGGTGTCCCCAATAACGAAATGTGGTGTCTCAAGATCGGTAGTGCATATCCACCAATGCATAACAAATGAGAAAACATCAGCGATGCTTCCAGGATGTATATTTGCGATGGTATGAATTATGTTAATATTTGTTTTTAATTTTGAATGTACAACCACTTTTAGATATGGTCTTATAGCAGGGAAGCACACTAAAATTATTTGGAAATGTGACGCAGGTCCGACACCCCTATCCATTTCTAGGAATTTGTAAGGCTTTTTATTAAAAAGGGCTGATTTGACAAACAAAAAAATGAAAATTTTCCATTTAAAAGGATTTTTCTTTGCTAAAAATTGCTGATTTTACAATTTAAAATGTGAAAAAGTGAAAAAAGTAAGTCATTTGGATCAAGTTTTATAATTACATAATTACGATATACAGAATTTGTATTATCAAATCTTTTCAAGGCAGCACCTGCTGGACAGCCAATAGCTGTTGATTTTGGCATCGGGTGAGTAAAAATAGAACGTTACCTGCCTGACCAGCAGGTAAATTTTTGTTTTGAGTCCTATGATAAGTATAATAAACCATCTGTAATTAGTTTTTTGTTGGGTGTGTAACTTTGAAATGTTATCTCCCGGGAGTTATCTACCCAACTGGCTGGTACAAAAAATACAAATGTCCAGCCCAGAATCTTTTATTGTTTATTTAGTAATGTACTCAAGATGTAATATAACTGACCAAATTACTGATTTATTTTGTTTCCAGATGAATCGTTTGGCCTACCTACAGTATGTCTACAAATCACAGGACCAGACCAAGGTCAACGAATAGATCCAATGCAGACTAGGCCCCGTAGTCCAACCAAGTTGGTGGACCAAAAAGCCTTGAGTAAACTAGCCAGTAATTTAGGTGCTGAGTGGGAACCTCTGGCTATACATATGAACATTCCTAAAAACAGACTATTCCATTTCAAGGAGAATAGCAGGAACAATCTATGGGGTGCAGTGTTTTCTTTTTTAAATGATTGGAAAAACAGGAATGGGAGTAAGGCGACAATTGAGAGACTTATTGATGAACTGAGAAGCTTCAAGCATCCTGGTGTTCATCAAGGAGCTTATCGACATCTTTTCTTCGAGTAGGACTTTGGGCGCTGGAGCACAATTAGGCCACAACTTTGTGCGGCCGACCGCAACCTGGCCACAGCATTGATTTTCCAAGATGGTGACAAGCAGGCTTGATTATGCACCTCTAAATAATTTCAAAACATGTAATGAACATTAATTTTACAATAATCTTATCTTGAGGTGGAACATCAAGCATACAGGCGCTATCTAGGAAAATCAAAGCTGTGGCCAGGTTGCGGCCGGCTGCACAAAGTTGTGGCCTAATTGTGCTCCAACACCTTAAATTTTGGATTTCTTGGGAATATTGGGTACTTCTAATCTAGGATATGAAAGAGTGACATCATAGGTTTACAAGGGAGATATCTGACTTTGTATACCAGCCCATGTATAGGTATCATCAGCCATGGAGCTCAAATTGGGGATCTTCGGGTCTACTCTGTTCCCGCCAAAATCATCTCTGTGTACCAAGATTTGGCAAATAATACTTAACGCGAATGATACACCAACCTGCATGCAAAGCGTGTGTATGTGTTTTCAATTTTCGCACATTGTAACAAAATACAGTGCATCATCATGAAACCCAAATACCCCCGATTTTGTCTCCGTGCAGGAATAAAAATGGCGGCGAGCCTAGTATCTCCATTCTATAGACATTATAAAATTTTCTTTTTGTATTTCAGCATTTTGATGACCATATTAGAACAGGATGAAAAATCCTCACACCAAATTTGACACGAATTAGTAGGATGCCGTATGGGTACTTTATTAGCTCCACTGAAATCGGTGTAAATTGGTCTGGTTCATAACTGTTTTGAACAAGGTCAAATTACACTGGTTTATGTGGGGCTGATTAGACACTGGGCCATATCTTGGGGTCCCATGAATCAATTCCCACCAAATTTGGACTATGGATGTTATGTTTTACATCATGTTCCATCGATATATGGTATCCAAACTGCTGAAACAAACAAAAGAGAAAAGGATGTCATGTCATCACTTCTGTACCCTATAGACCTATTATTCATGAAGATTTAGGGATAAATGCAATCAAGGGAAGGGTACTGCCAGACTGAGTCAAAGGACTTGCTACACATTTGGGTAGCAAAAATCAGGCTGCCCTGCATCTGGTATGTTAATGGGGCCCTTTAAATTGTATTTGCAAAATTTGGTATCTGAATGAATACATAATACTTTAATTGTCCAATTTTTGCAAATTTTTAAATATCTGTTATTTAAAACAGGAAGAATCACGAAATAATTTTCTATTTTTGTAAAAATTTTCCTAAAATGTTGGGCAATTGTATGGATATGTTGGTCTTGTTTTCTTTTAAAAATTATATATTTTGAGTGCAACTTTGAAATTACGGGACCAAACTTGAGTTGCCCCTCTAACAAAAGCAAAATGCTTGGTTACACCCATCTTCCCAATAATTTGCTTGTTTCATTACAATTAGCAAGACTATACCAGCATCTAGCAGATTTACTCTAACAAATTAAGATACTAGAAGTTGAAATTACAAACTTGCTAGCATCTTGGGAGGTTGTTGAAGTGCCTCATGTTTCAAATTATTCTTGGACATGAAAGTTAAGATTTTTACATAAAACAGAGTTCGAGTGTGCAACTTCTACAGGTATAAAAACACATAAATGGAGTGTGAAATATGTCAAAGTACTGTAAATTGTTGACTGTGTCTTCAGATTGTCATGTTTGTTTTCAACATTTGAAAAAATAATAGCCCAAACAAAACCCTAGTACTGAGTGTGCGAGGTTCATCAACTTACACTGTAAACCCCTGCTGAGTTGTCTACTCCGTTTGTGAGGTACATCTAGATGAACTTAACCCTACTTGAAAAGCCAAGACAAGGAATTTTTATCTCACCATATTTATTTAGAAATATAACCACAAATAGCAATAAGTTTACTCAAATGGGTGGGTAGGCTGTTGTCAAATTCTGAATCAATCTATAAGCCTGATTTTGTGTACAAAGAAATTGTGGTATGAAACATAAGACTTAAATTAGGCTGACTGTAAAGCTAAATCCTAAGACTGTAAGTCCTACTATTTGATTATATGTAACTTATTCAATATCAAGTAGTAGATTGAAGTGCATACAAAGCAATGGGCAGTTCTTTAGCAACCAACCTTTTTCTTCAGTTGACATGGACCAGAAGCCAAAAATCTGAAGGAAGCTTGGTCCTTACGATTTCCAGAGAAACAGGAGCCATTTCAAACATTTGATCCCTGTTTTGATTTGGAAATTAAAAATTTATCAATAAAAGAAGATATTTTTTAATTATCTTTTGATGAATGTGCATTGGTGTTTTTAATGCTTGTGTTTCCATCAAATTTCTTCCCACATTGTTATACTATACCTAGTGAGTCAATAAAAGTGCAATAGTTGAAACAGCCACCATAGAGAAGATAATAGATATTTTTTTTACTAAGTAGATCATGGATTTACCTTTGGAATGTTGAAAGAATGGGGATAATTGATAAAGGCATACCAAAAATATGCCTGTTTTATTTAAGAGGGTGGTATAAAATCATGTCTGTTCAACTAGCGAACATTTTGATCATGTGTCTCACAATGATTGAATGTGACAATGCGTTTCTATTACTATTTGCTGAACCTAAAAGACTTAGATGGGCCTTTAAAAGTGTCAGTTGGTTTTGTTAAACATACCATGTGTAAAATAAAACTTGTTAATGTCAAGCTCTTTCATCTTCATAGCCTTAATGAAGCTTGATACACCTCTAAGGTGTTTGCAAATTGCCTGCGAGACCCGGCTGCGAGAGTTGTTTGGCAATCGAATGGTGCAATTAGCCAGGACGGCATATTGATCAGTCAGAATTTCAGATCTCCATCTTTATTGGACTTTTGTTGATTGAGTACAGTCTAACAGACTCTGTTAAGCAGAGATTTATAAACAAAATTTTTTTGTTATTCTTTGAAGTGTATAGTGTGCAAGGTTTACTGTGGTAATGTAAGATGGTGAAAAACCAGAGTTCAGAGTCATATCCTATTCAGGAGAAACTTATCATTTATATAATATTACTTAAGCCTGTCATTTATATTTGTTTACAGTTATACCCATCATATTTACAGTTATTTACATTTATCTTCAATTATTATCTCTTCAATATTTAAATTCAATGTGTGGCAGTTCTCTAACGCTCTCTCTATTCAGTGGGTTCCCAGGGTCAGTTAGACGTGCATCAAGAAAGATGTTATGATTATAGATAAACAACTGATGATAATGGTCATCTAATTGTCCTCTTGCCGGTGGCTTAAATACAAAGAACTAGTAAAATTTGTTTGTGACCTGGTATAATCTGTGTTTAGCTTATAAATTGTGGGTACAGATGGCCAGGTGGTTGGAAGGAGGAAGCTTTGGGACCAAGGTCAGCACCTAGCAAGGGGGCCTTGGCATTGTAAAATGGGCATGAAATCTGACGAGAGTCATTTATGTTAGCCTGTTAGGCCTATTGTTTAGAAGCTCCCTCATTGGTCAAAATCATTATCACATGACCCTTCCAAAATTATTAGATCCTCCTTATAGGTAAGACCCAGCTAAAGAGAGAGGAGTTAAGTCTCTGACTTATGTGAGAGGAACATCTCTCTGATATGGAGAACCTATACATCTGTTCCCTGAATATGCAGTTATAGAAAGGCCTAGTTTGGTCTAGTGATACTTAAAAGATAAACTCAATTGTCTTTTGTGCGCTTATTATTTCCTGGGACTTGTGCATTTGCCTCCTAAAAATTGGCGAATGTCACAGTAACCCAGGCCTTTACTGCCATCACTTCCACAACGAATTATGAGCGACCAGATATTTGGTGCAATCAACTTCTGATTCAGTCATTGTTTCTGAATAAATTTGATATTTTTTAGCTATAACAGAGACTTGGTGATAAAATAACCAGTGGTCACTAGGGCTGGACATATGCACCCATCAAACAGCCAATGGCGGGTGATATTTAGTGTCTTTTTGTGTAAAAATAGAAAGCTACCTGCCTGACTAACTAGAAAAAATGTGTATATATTTCGTCTATTTTGAGAGATCTCTTCATCTAAATCATGGCATCTGGATTACGGGAAATATCTTTCCTCTTTCTAGTCTCTAAATTTGGGCAGGTGGATAATTCAGAAAGTTACCTTCCCAACTAGCTGGTATACAAAAACACCAATGTCCATCCCAGTTGGTCACCAAATATTTGGAAATATTAGTGATCTCAAATGTATGGGAATTTTCATCACCAAGCCTTCCATATTATTACAAAATACATTGCAATTAAAAATTATTGCTTTTTTGCTGTAATGTATTTATCTGATTTGGCAATAAAACAAGAAACTTTTTAACTAATGTTTCAATGAATATTTTATTCACATAAATTACACCATTCTTGTGTTTGAATGCACAATCCATATACATGTATAGGGAGTATAATATTTGAAAATATAGGTCTCCTAAATCATAAGCTGCTTAGGTGAGTTTCATGCATACATTGGGTTTTATTTAGTTGATTAGCAAGAAATTCACAGTAAAAGACTCAGAAGAATACTATTTTTTTCATTTTTGAAATATTTATTTGCAACTTGCCATATACTTCCACTATTTAGAGGGATTGGACAAGTTCAGCATCATCCCCAGACATTTTGGGATTTTTACATCATTTGAAGTGTAAGGGATGATATTGGAAGGTAGCAACGTTTCATTGTCAAATTTGACCCCTACATATCAAAATATTTAGATTTTCTTTCATTGTCAATTATTATTGTCGAAAAAACATAAAATATTGCCCCGTAGAGTTGAAACCTTAAAGTTGGCTTTATTTGCAGATTCAATGGAAAATTACAATTTCTTTTGATTTAGCTGCAATTTATGAAGTAAAAACATTGCTCTTACAAATGAAACTTATTGAATTTCCCGACTTATTGCATCAATACATACTTTAAGAGAATAACCTCATACCCAAAAGTCAACATGCAAAATAAAATTGTGATGACTCGCCCAGAAAGGGGACAGTTTGCAGATATCAATTTTGATTTTATCATTTCCTCTGTAACAGCATTTTAAAGCTTTGTAATGACATCAAATTTTAGAACAGAAAATCTGTTTGAAATTCTTATTTTCTTTATTTAGTGCTGCCTATTTTACCAGTTTCAGTCTTTGTCTTTTGAGGCGAGCAAGAGTGATCACTTACTCACCAACCACTCACCTAAAATTATTCTGAGAGCTATTTATCATTCTCCTACATTTGGAGTAATAATGATACAAGTGATTAAAATCACTCGCCTACAGTTCACATGACAACTTTTGAGGAGAGTGATTTGTCACTCACCAGATCATGTGGGGCAGTCAAGTATAATGTTTGCAGGCAAAGAGTAACCAGTTTTTAAAAACATCCCCTAATGGGTGATTTATTCTGAAGCCAAAATATACCCTATTCAAATCCTAAATATGGGGATTTTAACGATAACGTTTTCACACTAGGGTTTGAAAAAGTACCCATTTCTTAAAAATTGTTGTTTTTGATACCCTAAATGGTGTCACCTGATTCACCCTTCAATCCTCAAAATCAACCCTAATTCACCTTCTTCTTTGTAATGCTATGCCTGCAACATTATTCTTGACTGGCAGTCAATCGATCCAACAGTTTTGATTTTATCATGTGCAATTTTCTATTTCATTTGTATATTAACCCTTTTCGATCCTGTATTGCAATATATGTGTATATAGCCCATACTGAATTAATTTACACACAATACGAAGCATTCTCTCATAAGCTCCTTTGAAAACGCTCAGGCATTCTATCGGATGGAAAGGGCTAAATGTTTTCACCTTTTCACTACATCTCCAAAACCATGCAAACATGATCAGCAGTAAAATTGTGTGTGGAATGTGAAAAATATGAGCAATCATTGATACAAGAATCTCAATAGGTTTTTGAAAAAATTAATAGTAGGGCAGTCAGACCATGCCTTATAAAATTCAACAATACTGTTTTATGGTGCAATAATTGAGCTAAAGTACCAAATGAATCCTAGTACCAGTGCCTGGGCATTTAATGACAGTGCCACTATTCTTGGTCAATGTAAACAAAACTCCAGTGTGCAGAGTCCTACGTTATGTAAATTCCAACCTGCAGACTGCATGTTTGTTTACACAGTACATGTACAGTCTGAGAAATAATGGCTGTGAGTTAAATAAACTATCAGCATCATTTTGTTCAATATTTGAAGTACCGGTATCCATTACAATGTATTTCAAATCTTTTTCAGAATATCTTTGCTTCAAATCAGTCCCGACATCAAAATTTTCAACATGTTAAAGATCATCTTCTCCATGATCCAAAGAATTTATCAAATAAAGAATCATTTTGTGAGTCTTCATAAGTTGGACTCCTTTGTCCAGGCCATATGCTAGGCCTATTAAACATTCCTGGTGGCTGTATCATAGCAGGAGTGTGGCTATCATCTGATGTGGTTACTGTTGATGTGACATTGCCATCTGAGTCTGTTTCTGTCCGTCTTTGCTCGATAGTCTGAAAGGAAATAAAATGGATATGATTAGTTCCAACAAATGCAATCAGCAAAACTTTCCTGGGTCAATAAATTTCATTTATATATCTTTGGACAGTTGAAGAGTTACTTAATATTATTGTGCAATACAAGGTAAAACCACGGTATTTGCATTTCAGATTACATCCATGGTATTTCTTTCACTTTGGAAGATTCTTGCAGAAATTTAGCACACAATCATTTGTCTTTCATAACTTACGGCAGTATCTATAAGCAGCGGTGGAAATACCCACATGATAGTCAACCCAGGGTTAGGCAACCCAAAATATACCCTATTCAAATCCTAAATATGGGGATTTTAACGATAACGTTTTCACACTATTCAGTGTCCACCCAGGATTGGTTGGTGGATAATATTAGTTATTGGGTGAAGCGGAGGTATGTTATGGGAAATACTCGTGCACGAAGTGTCATATCCAGGCGAAGCGCAGCCGAGCCTGGATATGACACTGAGCGCACGAGTATTTCCCATAACATACCAACGCTGAACCAAATAACAAATTTAGCATACCACTAAGTCAATCTTAATCATCAAACTATTTATTTATTTGTTTTTTCAAGCTTTATTTCACAAAAATTAACAAAATGAACCACTTTTGGTGAACGTTTTACTCTAAATAGTACTGCGCATCCCTACAAATTAAAAATGCAACGTTCCGACGCGCTCGGTGACAGGATATAAGTGCATCTGACGCGCTCAGGGGTAGGATACGAAATATATCCCAGCAGCGGCTCCTTTGATCTTTTCCAAATATGGTCATAAATTCTCTTTGTGGTATGATAAATATGTTATAACTTGTGCATAAAACAACCCGACTATCCCAATATTATACCTACCCCATCAGGTTTCCTGACAGTCTGTATTGAAATACTTTTTGAAAATGATTTGAAATGTGGCTGTTGTGGCAGATGTGGTTGCTGATGCCTGGGTTTCAAAATATCTCCTAGTCTGCCATCTTTTACCTGCTCATCAAGATCTGTGAACAAAACATACATGGAAAACTTGATAAGAAAATTATTGTCATAAGAAGTATTTTAGTCACCATAATGTATCACCATTATATGGTACCAATTTTGTTCCATTTTATTGCTTTTCAAACCATGACAGAACAAGAGTTGGATATGCTGTAGACAATAAGCTCTTTGATACATGTGATAAATAAACTGTGGATATTAATATAAGTTGAATTCCAGGTCCCAAAAATTGCTTACGTGCATTAATGGAGATTTATAATGTTGTTTCCTGTTTGATAATATAAGGCTAATGAAACTTGATTGCCGGTTTCCCGTAACATTTTTTTCTGATCATAATGAGGCAACATTTTCATTATTCATTATTCATTACTTCCCATTTTCCATTTATCACAAAAAACCCATTATTTTCAGTGCGGTCATTTCAGAATAAAAATGTTTGGTGGACACCTTGGTGGACACTGGACATTGATTTGAAGTTGTTCGTCATGGAAATTGCTATGTAACGAAGATAATGATTTTTATGCATCTCAAATAATGTATTCATTGAACCAAAACTGAGAAAAAGACCATTTTTAGCAAATAATGAATTTTTTCTTGACTCTGGTTCTCATAACGAGGGGGTAATTTCATAATGCGGGCGGGTGACGGGAAACCGGTAATCGAGTTTCATTAGCCTAAACTACGATGTTTTATAATATTCTTGTTTTAGTATTTAAGCAAGATTCCACTGTATATGATTTCAATGCATTTCATTTATAACATAAATATGTTATATGTTAGATACAAAGTTTTCTTTCTGGTAGGAAACAAAGGGATGTCTTTAAAGAGTGCTATTCTGATTGGGTCCCTGTTTCATCTGGAGTACCCCAGGGATCTATTTTAGAACCAATTCTTTTTCTCTTGTGACATTAATGATGACCTCTCCTCTACACTTTTTCAATTTGCAGATGATCATGCAATTGCTCGATGCATAAGGACTCCCGAAGATCATTAATTCTTACAGAATGATCTTGATAAGATTCATTGCTGGACTCTCAAGAACAAACTCCCTCTAAATGCTTCTAAATGTGCGGTTGTTCATTTTTCAAGATCTAGATATCAAAATCATGTTTATAATCTTGGTGGTTCTGAAATTAAGGTCGTTGATGACTTCAAATTGCTTGGTGTTGTGTTCAACTCATCCCTGTCCTTTGTAAAAAAGTATCTCGCTTGACTGGCTTCTGTATTAGAATTTCTCGGCATATGCACTTCAGTTCTTTCCTATATCTCTTTAAAACACTGATTCTCCCTCACCTCACATATTGTGCCAAATTGGTTTACTTGATTGGTTGAATAAAAGTCTAAGGACAGTTTCTAAGGTTTTAATGTACAGAAAAAGGTGTCCATCTGACTTATCATATAAAGCTAGACTTGTTGAGTTTGGGCTGCTCAAAACTTGTAACTTGTTTAATTTACTTCGCTTGATTTTCTGCTTTAAACATATCAATGGTATTGGTCCTCAATCTTTCCTCCAATTTTTCAAACCTTCTAAGATATATGAACTTAGATTTCTTCACACAACTTCTCGCACTAATACTTTCTTCAATTCTGTTTTTGTTTCCTTTCCATGATTATGGAATGAGCTCCCTGTTTCTGCTAGGTCATCATCATAAATCTCTTTAAGACTGCTTGTAAGGATAGTTTACCTAAATAGTTGTTGCTATTTCATTTGCTGTATTCATGTTCAATTTTATTATGTAACAAAAGACTGTGTTTATCATATTTTAATTTATTGTGTATTACTAAGTTTATAAGGAAAGGGAAACACATCCTGTGTTTGGACTTTACAATTTTTTTTTCTTTTCCTTGATTGTCATATAATTGCATAATTTTGTTTTACATTGTTTAATATTATTATTATTATTATAGTTGCCATTGTATATAAAAACAAATATAGCTGGGACTTTACAGATCTTATTCTACTTGGGTAAGTCAATTCCTGCCCATAAACAGTAATCACCAGAGGACTCAAGTCAGAATATAAATTTGTGTAATAGTAATTTATTCACTTTGATCAAATTCACCGGTTCTAAAATCAGAAAATCGTTCTTAAATGATATATCCAAAACTGCACTGCTATGTAGCTACGCTCTATGGAACTGTAGACACGGGCCTATTTGGGTAGAATGTCCCTACATTAAGATACCCTAGTTCCATGGGGTAGAGCTCTGGCTGGACATTTGACTGCTCTCATTTTTCCCTTTGTGTGCGTTGCGGGGTGGGGTGAGGGGGTACGGGGATTGGGGGAACTGTGTGTTTCATGCTTTTTGTGCTGTTTTTGTGATACCCTGACTGAGTTGGCCGGATTTTCTTTTCAGTCCTAACTTGTGACCTGGGTTTTTTGAACCTGCTTTTATTATATCTTTTGTAATAAAGCTTGAGAGAAAAAAAAATTAACTAGAGATTCTGAATCCATCATTCTACATTGTGATTGTGGTATATTTATGATTTAGATTTCCCCCAATAATATGCCTCTCAGCTTAAGGAACATGTTAGACTTTGAATGCTTCAGGAGCTATTTGACAAATACTCCTGGAGGATATATGGGACCCATCATATCGAAAGGTACCTTAATTTTAATTTTGGGACCCTTAAGGTACTTTTCAATATTACGGGTCACATACATTTTAGTCAAACATGCTCTATGAGTATATATTTGTCAAATATGCTCCTGGGCCATTCTAAGTCAACATGTTTGGGCCATTCTAAGTTTTGGTTATTGGATGTTTGATTGCAAAGTTACATCCAAATTGGTAAAGGCATCGGGCTGATTTGGAACACTATAGTTCTGAGAAAATTGAGTTTAAAGTTTTTGTACTGAGTAAAAATCGAATAGAGAAAGGATTTTTTGTTTTGTTTTTAACACATTTTTCTTATGTTTTAGATGTTTGAACCTGCATATGATAGGTAACGTTTCTGATGAAATTAGAAGTTCGACTATAGACGTGATTTTTGACTATGCTCAGCTTCAATATGGCCCGTATCTCGTAATTTACTATGCTGA
>JXSR01S009690.1:6328-19159 GCA_000969725.1 Ophiothrix spiculata
GAAAACTCGACCAATAGAGGGGAGATCTCGATATATAGAGGGGAAAACTCGACCAACAGACAGAAAAACTCGTCCAATAGAGGGGAGATCTCGACATATAGAGTGAAAAACTCAACATAGTTTTGTCATGCGAGGCGTGCCATATACATGTTTGATACACATACTGGCATCAAGATGGCCATCCATACAGTGCCTGTTTTATAGTCCCCTTTTGAAACTTGCTTCAGCGTGGACAATTAACACTTTTTATAGATTGTTAATAATTTCAGTTGTTTTCATAATTTACCATAAAAACCTCATTATGTACAAAACCAGCATGATTAATTAAATTGAACACATCTGTTATGTACAATGTTATTACAGTTTAAAGTCATTTGAAAAATTAAAACGAGCAAAAAAATGGCTCTCCTATAAAACATGGATAGAAATCGCCAAGTGTTCAAATACAATAGTTGAGTACTATATATATATTAAGTGTAATATTCAGGTACCATATTCAATCACGCTCGAGTTTTTCATCAAAAATAAACAACGATGCATCCATGCGTACACATATTTTTATCGTGGGAGGGTGGTTTCAGCCACCTTAATACACCGACAAGTTGTTGATGGTATTGAACAAACTCTGTAGTGTTTGAAACTTCCTGAAACTTTGACTTTGAAATGGTTGCAATTAACAGATACACAGCTAAATTCCTTTCCGTACGGTGACTTTGCTGGCGAGTTTCCTGTAGTGTGACGTCGACGTCCCCTTATAGGAAACCTATCTTGGCATGCCAGTGCAGTTCCTGAAGCAGGGTGACTGCACTGGCCTCTGTACACACAGAAACCCCTCAACAACGTTACCCTGTAGGAAACGCCTCAGCGGATTTCACTTACGGTTTACAAGTTTTATTTTATCTCTATAAAACCAGTACATAGGTTTAAGAGAATGTTACTATATACATAAGGTATAAACATAACTTACAGCTGTTCCTAAATGTCAGGCCTTGCATAAACTCAATTTCAAAATGTTCGATGGACAGTGTGCCAACTTACATGCGTAAGCACACTTTGAACACTGTGCCATATGTGACAGGCATAATATTGAATATTATTTGTGGATTCATCACAAATCAACAACGTACGCTCCTGAGTAAGGAAATACGGTGAGTTGTTGAATTGTATATAATAATCTGATAATCATCTTTAAATCATATGATATGTAAACCTTAGTTGACAAAGCTACAATATTATGCATGACATTTGACTGATAAAAAGGATAAATGTACACATAGTCAATTATAGTCATGTAGCCCTTGGACAGCTTGTGATGTTTTGGAGTCTGTGAATACAACTAGTTCCATGTTGTGACTTCCTTCTGTCCCTTGATAAGATCATTGATAGGGCTTCCTAAATGATGAAAAGTGAACACCCCTTGACATTACTATCTTATACCCTGTTCACATATGCAATAGTCGTCATCGATTTCACTTAGGTCATTATCGATTTCAGTTCTATGACTAGTGTGAACATGTTCGGGTTGTATTAAGTCGCTTGCAAAAAGTCGATTTCAAAAGATGACTTTTATCAACTTATTTTCAAACGAAATTGCTTTTGTCGTAATCAATTTGCAATTTTCACTAGTGTGAACAGACATCGTCATCGATTTCAGTTTTAAGATTTGACATCTGGATGGCTACTTCCTTTATCACCAAGTCAAAGCGATTTAGTTGAAAGCATTCAATTTGCTACGTGTGTGCTAATCCACAAAATCGATGACGAGGTAAGTTAAACGATGACGACTTTTTGCATGGTGTGAACGGGGTATGTCTGACGATGCTATATCACTGCAATTTACCAAATGACAAACTGCAGTGTTCCATAATGTACTGTATTGGATTTTGCATACATATCCAATATGATACCCAGCCAAAAATTGCTGGGACACTGCAGCTTGTCATTAGGTATATTGCAGTTATATGATATAGCAATGTCAGACTAATATGAAGATGTATGTTCTCATTCATCCACTTGTAACATATATATATATAAGGAATAAATTATTTAAAAATTAATTTTGCAACTGTGCAATGTTGTACCATAACCAATTGGTCTTGAACAGGCATCTGATTTCTGGAGATGGTCAAGTGGGACCGTGCACTTGGTGACGTCACTAACCGTCTGTCAAGTGACTATCCCTAGGATGCCTATTGAAGACCATTGTTTATGGTCACAATTAACGTCGCACAGTTGCAAAAGTTAGTTCCAGTATTTGATTAATCTATTCCATGTCAGACTATGTTAAGAGGCAGTTTGGTACTGTAAAAGGGATGTCCACTTCTCATTATTTAGTTAGCCCTTCCAATTTCCTTCACCAAGAGACAGAAGGAAGTCACAACATGGGAAGAGTATCACTCAAGACTTCTCAAAAGCATCTGATTGGTTGATCATACTATCCAAATTAAAAAGATTCACTAGGGTGTATATATAGTGACAGTCCATCATTCCTTGGATCAGTGACTTCTGTTACAACAGAAAACAATGTGCCAAGTAGGGCTTTCCAAAGTTCCTTTGCCCTACACATGATGGTGTCTCGGTGAAGCTCTGTACCTGACCTTGGTGTCAAGACAGCAAATAAGTGACTGCACCCAGATGATCTTGTACTTCTGACAGAGTAAACATTGTTCTGGGAGATATTTGAAAGATAACTGCTGAAAGAAGTGATGATAAAACACACTGACCAAAAGCAACATTCTTCCTATGCCCCGTGGAACAACATATCAGCCTTTACATGTCCTTCAATCCTGAAGAGACGGAAGGGCTTTCTTCAGCAGTCTATATTAATTAACATTTCAATAGATGATCCCTGTCGCATACTCAATATATGCTTTGTCAGCTCTTGTACCCAAACTTCCATTCAAAACTTGTTTTAACCAATTAAGTAATTTCATAATAACCTAGTTTAGTTCTTGGATTGTATAACTATCATAAGCCTTGAATTTCACGGCGGCCTTCGCGGCCATGGCCGTCGATGCCCTTTGACATGGCCTTGGCGCCCTGAAATTCTAAGCATTCTTAAGGGTACATGGCCTCAGATGCCCTTGTACAATGGCCTTGAATTTAGTGCCCCTCGAAATACGATATTCAAGGCTTGATAACAATGCAAACAATTTGTACTTCTATACAACAATCATCTTAAAATCTGCTTTCAGGACTCAAAAACTTCATCTGAAACATTGGTTCTGAATCCATTCATCAAGGTATGTCACCACAGCACAGCCATGTGCCTACTACTTTCCATAATGTATCGTTCACACTGCTGCGATGGAGGATTCCTGTGCCAGAAACTGAAAGACCAAAAAAATGCATTTTTGAGAATTTTGAGAACACTGGAATAATATTTTCATATTTTCAAGTTTATCATTTGGATACACAAATATTCTTTTATCCCTTGATATATGCAAATAAACATTACAAGATAAAATGAAGGTTCTAGACCTGGAATTGCAATGTTAATTCTCTGTTTTAAGTTTTGGTCATTGGGCTATTCCACTTGAAATCCATACCATCCTGTAGATGAACATGGATTCAAATGTACATTCCAGTTGGAAATTTGAAAATAAATTAAAATGAAATTGAAATTTCTGTCATTTTTCAAAGTGTTGAAATTTTCCCTAATATTTCACCATCCTTTCTAAAAAAAATTCTGGATTCTGAATTGGAATGACTAAAAGAGGAAATTTTGGTGGTGAATTCAAACATTTATCTTGAAAATATCTGGATTTGGAATGTATAAATTGTTTTGGATAGAATTCCAAAATCTTCCACAGGGAATGAGGTTTTTAAATCTGCACCAAAATATAAGTGTCTGAACAGGTCCGAGTGTCCATCTCTCTTTAAAGTAAATGAGACAAGACTATAGAACTCTTGACCAAGAGTCAAAAACGTTCACACTAATATCTGGATTTGGAATGTATAAACTGCTTTGATTAGAATTTCAAAAGTTTTATGGTTCTGTCCAACCCAGTTTTTTTGTTTTTAGTTTTGATAAATCATGTAAAATCAGTTGTTTTTGTGGCAAAAATGTTTCAATTTGAGTTATATTTTTGGATATTTTTTATTTTGTTTTATTATTTTTTATTTTTCTTCCAACTTATAAGAATTTGGATTTATTTTAGACCAACTCTTATGTACAGAAACAAAAAAAAATTGAGAATTTTCCCAACATGCTAACACTACTTGAAAGGTCTGTCCGTCCGAAACAAGGAGCTTTACTGACCTATCTAAATACCAATTTTGTAAAGAAACGGGATGCACTGGCATACTAAGATGGCCTAATTTTTTATCACAGGGGAACATAGCTGTTTAGTATTTATTACACCCGTGATCTTTAATCTTTCTAACCTGGTTTATGCAAGTCCTTATTACAAAGCATTTTAGGCATTGGAGCACAATTAAGCCACAAATTTGTGCGATTGGCCACAACCTGGCCACAGCCTTGACTTTCCAAGATAGCGACCGTAGGCTTGATCATGTACGTACTTCTAAAAATTTTAAAACATGTAATGAATATTTTACAATAATCTTGAGTTGAACAATCAAGCCTACAGTCGCCATCTTGGAAAATCAAGGATGTGGCCTGCTTGCGGGCGGCCGGCCGCACAAAGTTGTGGCCTAATTGTGCTCCAACGCCTTACCTCCCCATGTATCATTCCATATCGATGAAGTAAACACCATAGGTTCCTCTGGTTCCAACAATTGAACTTCCTCCTCGCTGTCATCTGGCAGATTCAAAGAAGACATATAACCGTCTTCATTTTGGGCTTCTGTCCACACATTGACGCTGATAGCCGTCCAGGTTTCGCCGTAGTTACGACTTCTTATCACAGCGAGGCCATTGCTAGCAAGACCATATAACGTGTTGTCAGAAATGTCTAATCCAAGAAGGTTGCCTACACTTGGGTGTAAAGCTGGAAAATAATTGATTTAAAAAAATCATTTAAAGTCATCTTAGAGTTTGATTTCGGTTCATTTTAAAATCTTGTAACAACCTGTTTCACAAGGTGCCACTTTGTTATCTCAATTAGATGTTGCAATTTAATTGAGTACTGTACTATGTTAGATTTAGAGAAGGGTTGGTTTTAATTCTGAATGAGAATTTTCATTCTAAATTTTAACATTATGCCAAATGTATTAAATGGGGACCTATTTTTCACCCCATTGCATATTTTCAAGTGCTTACTGATGGGTAGTATGTTTGATATTGATTCTACGGCCTAGATCTATTCATGGTATAAAGCTAATCCCTTCTTGCAATGATGGTTATGATTTACACAATGGTGAAATTGTACTTAGGAAAATGTTCACCATGAGAAAAATTCTGAATGAAAATGTCTACAAACTACAAAAATGACAAAGTATATCTACCGCTTTAGAGTTTGATTTCAATTAATCTTAAAATCTTGTAACAACCTGTTTCACAAGGTGCCACTTTGGTTATCTCAATTAGATGTTGCAATTTAATTGAATACTGCACTATGTTAGCTTTGGAGAGGGGTTGGTTGGTTTTAATTTAATTCAAAACCATTTAACGGTACTATTATATTCTACAAATAAGATACTTTTCATTGCCTTGGTTAAATAAAAGAAAATTTTGGCCCAAGCCTCATCCACTTACCAGATATCATGAGTGAAATCCGATGGTTTGTGAGATAAAGCCAAAACAAATTTACCTAACCAAACCTGAACACACACATACTCTTATTATATCTATGCGTTAACACAACATCTCCTTTCTTGGCTAAACCCAAGGGGATGAAAATGAGACAGTTTAACCCTTTGAACCCGACGAGCCGGTATACCGGCTCACATGCACATGTTCCGTATACCCGATGAGCCGGTTTACCGGCTTTTAAGTCACATGTCAACAGTCATGGGTAGTTACAATTTTCAATGGTCTTATTTATATCGGAAGACATCAATAAAGCTTTGAACACAAGGTTGATGGGCCATTCTGCTCTTATTTACTCGACAGAGCTGAAAAATTCCTCATATTTTCGTAAATTTGATCAAATTTTCAACAAATATGGCTTCGCACATAGACTACAACATAAATGTCAAATATGTTGGTCGACATAAATAGTATTCTTTTGTGAATGCTTGTTATTGGAACAATTCAGACTACTGTAAAGAAAAATCAAAATTAGTTTAGGGGTTATATTGCATTTTTAAACTTTTGGGTTGACCCGGGTCATCGGTACAGATGCACATGGAATGGCCTGGGTTCAAAGGGTTAAGCCATGTATGGCCTAAACCTACATATTCCATACCCAAGCCTTTTCAACAATTTAGGCACAGAATAAATCTACTGCTGGTTCTTTGAAATACTAACAAAAAGAGAAACAGTGCTGGCATTTTTGATGAAGCACCAAGCCACAGCCAATGATGTCAAAGTATCATTGGAGGCGGAAGGTTAACATTTTAAGGGGGGACGGCTAATTTTTTTTAATCAAAAAAAATTAAGAATTTTTGGAATTTGGAATTTTTGCAGCGTCCAAATATTAAATGTCTAATTTCAGCTACAAATTGTTAAACAAATCTTGATACTTCAGCAAAAAATGCAATTTTTAACTGAAAATTGACATAATGTCTGAAATGTTTTTGATTTTTCACATTTAAAATATCAAAAAAAGGGTAAAATTTCAATTTCCTCTCCTTTTCTTCCTTTTTTTAGGGGTGAGGGTCCGTCCCCCCCCCCCTTGTGAAATTTAGGGGGTTTCCGCCACCTATGCAAAGTATTGGTCCCTGCAGGTTTCAAGCTAGGCAAATTTTGAGATCCAAGTGGCATTCATGTGAAATGCTATAGGAGGAAAAGATTTTGATATATTGTCCCATTTTCATACTGATTTTTAATTGAGATTGAAGTGCTGAAAAACAGGGCAACCTGGATGTATAGAATTACCTCTCCATGCAAAGAAATCTTGCTCCACACAACCACACTGACAGAAACACTTCTCAACTGTCTCACTGTAATCACATGACATAGTCACATCGGTTGAAGATGTGCTTCCATTAGTCGAAGACGTTCTCCCATTGGTTGATGCGATACTCCCATTGGTTGTTGACACACTCGCATTCATTGATGAGAGACTTTCATTGGTTGATGGCGTACTCCCATTAGTCAATGGTATACTCCCATTGGTCGATTCAAACAATGGACAACTCCTATTGGTTGATACACTTGGCAACTCCACACAAGTACAGTTGCACTCACAAGCAAACTTATCAGGGCATTCTACATTATCGCAAGATGCAGTGCAATTCTCAAAGCTAGCCGAATCATCGCACATAACATTGGGAAATATTCCCGTAAACTGGCAACAAACACTCATCGCAGGTCGAAGTACAATTTGTAGTATTTTGAGTATACAACGTTGAATTTGCACAGTCCTGATAGTTTGATCCATTTTGATAGCTACTGCAGTTATAAGCACAAAAATCTATCATATTGTCACAATCAACATAGCACTGTGTGTGCTCAACTGGTCTGAGATCATCACATATTTCAGTGCAATTACCACTACACTGCTCTACACAATGAATCATCTCAGAAAAATAATTGGAAGAATTTGTAGATGATGATCCAGTAGCATTGGCAATTGTGCAGTTTTTAAAAGAAGTTCCATTCATTCCATGACTTGTATAATTTAATAACCAAGTTCCATTCAAATTACATGATGAATTTCCAAAGTTGGAGCTATTATATATACTAGTCCAGCATATTTCTTCACAAGTAGCAATTAAAGTTGAACAATTTTTCTCGCAGTCAATAAATGTGACATACTCAGTGTTGCTGACACAATATGGAAAAATTGAGCTTTCGATTGAGTTTGTTTGATTCAGTGTTGAATTATCCGATTCGCTTCTATTGACCCTGCTTACAGATCTAGACCTCCTTATTCGGTGTTGTAGGATCATATCCAATGCAGCCGGTTGGCCAAATTTCACTTGTCGCTCAGGTACCTCAGTAATTGTTTGATTGGAAAGGCTGTCAAGAAGGCCAAATCCACTAAATACTAGAATGTCAACGGAATGAAAAACTGACAAAGGCATGGATGGTTTGCCATGCACTCCATTTGTTTGAGAGGCTGAATGCCATGGTTGCTGATTATATGTATCAAAAACATATCTATCATAAACGTCTCCGGATTCTGACATTTCATCAACACTTCTGCGCTTTCTTGAACTTGAAGGTATGGCTGACGAGCAAACATTATTGTACACAGTGCAATTGTCCATGTTAACACATTCCTCTGAGATATATTCCTGAAGACAGAACTCTTCGCAATCTTCAAAATCATCCGAGCAGTCGTCAAATGAGTCAGTTGAATTATCGCAGGTGAAATTATTGGTGCAGTTTGATAAGCAATCATCAAATAAAGTACAGTTTGCTGTTGATGATGGTTGTGTAGTTGGGACAAACTGACAATCTTCAAGATCTCTACGGCAGTCTGAAGGGCAGTTTGGACATGTGGTACAGCCAGTGCAGTTAGAATTGCAAGTATTTTCTTTTAATAAACACATATTGGTGCAGCTAGGTGCCATGAAATGTGTATAGCAACTTATCATGCAATTTGAATGATTTCCTACGATGGTTTGATTCACAACTGACGTGGTGGAATTTAAAGTTGAATTTTGATCCATCTGTGGAGCTAAAATTGAGTCACAATCTTGTAGACACGTCTTGAAACTTAAGTATGAAGAACAACTGTTAGTGTAATTCCAACTTGACACTGAAGCATTACTTGGTATCACACTTGTTAAATTACTGGTGATGTTACCACTGTTAGTTTGTAATTTTTTGAATTGCTGGTAATGTTTCTGCTGTTAGTTAGATCACAATGTTGCCATGGCAACTGGCCTTGAAAGGCAATATCAAATTGTTTCAAAATGCAGCTGGTATATGACTCTATACAATTTGCCTTTTCAACGATACCACTTGTACCATTAGCTGATGTGTTATGAATACCACTGGTACCATTGACAGAAGCATTGTAAATACCACTTTCACCACTGGCAGAACCAATGTAGATACCGCTTGAACCATTGGCAATAGATGCATTTCGAAGACATCTATACAGTCCTACTTGACACAAATCCACATCAGTCATATTGCAAACATCAGTACACTTCGTATAATCCACGGAACAATTTTGCTGACACATATCCTGACAGTCACAAGCTGAGCAATCTATCAAGCAGTGCTCGTGGAGTTCTTCGCACGTTTTGGGAAAGCAAATCTTCATGCAATCGGTCTTATCTTAAAGACATTCATCGCGACATGGTTCTCTGCAATCGGCACAAATTTCACAGCCTTCCATACATCTTGTGTTGTTCTCTGCACAATGGATACTACCGCAGGTTTCTAGTGCCCCGTGGTGAAGACAAACCCCTGTGCATTCATCTAAGGAGACACCACATGGTTGTAAGCAGAATTCTTTGACAAAGCATGACTCGCACTGCATACACTCGTCTACGCATGTCTGGAAATTGCTTGAGCAACCAAGAGAACACTGTGTAAGATTCCTGCTTAGTTCAAAATAATAAGTCCTATTACAAATAAGATCACTTGAGTCGGTTAAATTTACAATGTCAATTCCATTTGCATCAGGTATATAGTAAGATATATTTCTATTTGAGTTGAAACCGTTGTTAGAAATCATATATGTACAGTTGAAAAAGCATGCGTTGAAACAAGTTGAATTTGAAGTACAATTGGGGTTTGTTAAGTTGCAATTTAAGGTTTGATTACACCGCTCCAAACATTCTTGTGTACAAGCAAGCTCTGGTGATATGCAATTTTCATGGAAGGATTGTATCGAGACGGCATTGTAACATGGTTCAAAACACTGTAAAGTTTCCTTACTGCAACTTTGAGAACACGATTCTACATCATTAGACAATGTTGCCAACACTTGTCAAAGATATTGTTACAATTCCCAGTACAAGTATCATAAATATCTCTTAAACCCTTGTGCGCAGGTATCTTCACATCACTGCGTTTTATCGGAGCAAGTTAATTCGCAATTTGAAAAGCATGGGTATCTACATTGCACACAGATATCTTTACAATTTGCAAAAAGTGAGATAACAGGTTTCATCACACGGGCAATAATCAGTGCAGTTAATGTGCGATTCATTGCAACGACTGTAGCATCCGTCGAGTCCATTTATACAAAGGTCTGGTGATATACATGTGTCATTATCAGTGCTATTAATAGGTAGACACATCAACTCAGCCACAGTTCCATTTAAGGTGGCATTTCTCATCGAACCAGTATTATTTAAAGACGAGTTCGAATCTAAGTTTGAATTCAAATTCAAACTTAACACCTCTGATGAGTTACACACCAAACACATCTCTTCACACGAATCCAGTTTTCCGTCACATCTATCGCTGCACGTGACATCTGGTATATAACATCCAATAACGCAGTCATCAAATATACTCAAACAAGAGTATTTACAGTCGTATACGCAGTCACTATCTTGGCATGTGTATGTACAATTCTGACGACATCTTTCTTCCCGATGGGTGCAGCTTTCGAGACAACAAGTAGTGCCGCAATTCTCGTGGTCATATTGACACCCTTGATAGCAAGTGTTAGCACACATATCGTCAAGCACTATGTCACAGTTAGAAGTCATATTGGTACAATTTTGCTGACTAGTTTCCACAGAGCAATTTGCAATGGGTGAGCTTATAGTACTATTAATCGTTTCATTCAACGTTGAATTGCATAGTTCTATTGTGCATCGTATACCACATAAATCAGTGCAATATCCAAATAAATTATTACAAGCTTGGTCGCACGGAATGATTGGTGGATTACAAATATTGATGCAAGTTGTATATGTTGCATTACATGCTGCATCACACTCTATTGTACAATTAAAATCATCCTCGCAGCTAAATTGACAATCCATCTTGCATATATCGTAATCGAACGCACAGTCTGCATAGCAGCAGTCATGGGCGCAATCCTGGCTTGATGTCTGACAATCTTCCACACATATACCACTGCAGTTTCTGCTTATACCAGGGACTGTATATCAAATCAATCTCTTCACAGGTCTTATCACAACTGTCCAAGCATGCATCTTCTACATCAGTGCAATTATCAGTGCAGTTATTTGGTGGTATCAAACAAGTGTAGACACAATATCCGTGTGAGAGACTACAGTTATTGGAGCATGTTGTATTTATAGTACAGTTCCCCAATGGATCAGAACAATTGGTACAAAGGTCTAGGCAGGAGTCTAACTCTACATAGCAGTCTTCAAGACAGCAGTCTTGGGTGCAATTCAGGTAGTCTTGATCGCAGTCTTGTGAGCAAGCATATTTCACTGATGGTGAACAGGTAATGCAGTCTTGGCAGGATTGTTTGCATAAAGCTTTTGCCTATGAAGAAAGACAAAATAGAGACGTGATTAATAAGACATTTCTACAAAATTTTACTGAATATAAGATAAATAATTTGTTTCTTGTACACAGCTTTCCATAGATTAATTTGTTTTATAAAGTAGTATTACATGATTAAGAGAAACAGAAGCCTTTCTAATGAGGCCTTGTATAATCCAAAAAAGCAATAACAATGTAAAATTTTCCAGATCTGAATTACATACTTGCCAACATTCTAATTTCAGAAAGGGACAAATGAGAGAAAATGTTTAAAAAGAGGGACATTTCTGAATTTCCTATACATTACTATGTAGAGATATTTGGAAAAAGAGGGACACCTACTAAAATCATGGCATTTACCGGCATTTAGTTTAGGTCAAAAGAGGGCAGGCGGCATAGGACACGATAAATAGTATCCACTAGATTTAGGGACGAGGGATTTCAAAACGCAAATTTAGGGTACGATTTACGTGTATTTCTATTGGGTCACGTGACTCACACATTGAAGAAAATAATTCCAAAATCATATTTGTATCTTTCCTCAAAAAATTACAAAAAGTGTTCTTATAGTAATCAACTTAATTATGTTATTCTAAATCCGCAGGGGTTCACGCGTGAACCCCACTTTTTATAAATGTTATCATATTTTTTTACCGATTATGAAAATAATTTTAGTGATCATCCCGGAAGTTGATTTTTCCACGAATCCCAACGGCTGTATGCCAGACGGGGCAGACGGGCGGTATAGGACATGACGCAGCCAGGGGATTGGCTACGATACCATCCGGCAACCAGTAGCAGTTGCCCCGGCCACCATCGTCTGAAAGAGGGATGTCCCTCCAAAAGAGGGACAGTTGGCAAGTATGGAATTATGATACTGTCAGTCCTTTTAGATTTTTTTGTTGCAAAGAAAACAAGCCTGGCCCAAACAAGAGAAAAGCAAGGCTGGTGAAATCAGTACAAAAAAGTTGGCTTCAGAGTATGTGTTGAATTCTTGTATGAGGTTACGTCTTTCAAAGTAAGACTTGTCATAAAACAGTAGAGTTGATACGTAAAATTGCTACAATGAGTCAATTGCGACCAAGCTGAGTTCAATCTAACTATTCACAATGTGTCATTGGGACCAAAACCACATGGCAATCAATTCATGGCCTAGCAAAAAAGCACAGGATTCCCAATCAGTTGGTTGTGAGTTCTAGCCTCATTACGGCCATCGTCAACCAAAGCGTTATATCATGATAGCTACTAAAGTCAAGAGGGGCCATAGTTACATATGGCAGCTGATGCTGTAAAACCATATTCTAGTGGTAGTGGAATAAATGTAAACCACTTTGATATCAGGTCTTGGTGTTCACAAAAGTGCTATATAACAGCTAGCAATTGTTGTT
>JXSR01S009691.1:49756-71340 GCA_000969725.1 Ophiothrix spiculata
GATCTATAAGCTTTCAAAAAATGTATACTTTTGTAGGTCTCTGGACTAAACATTAAATGATATGTTCTGTTAAAACAAAACAGACGCATTTTGACACAATTGCTGACGTGAAACAATTTTTCTGACCAGTTGGTGACTAGTGTCCATGAACGGGTAACAAACATTTGGTCCAATATATATGGCAATTCAATAACATGTGCAATCTAGCGCGAAGTTTTATTTGGTCTCAACTCGGTGTTGGAAGTTATTTTGTTTGGAGTCACTCGTCATTTTGACGTCACGACCAAATATTTGGTAGGACAAATTGTGTTTGGAGGCCGACTATGATTTGGCCCTAAGAAACTGGACATGAAATAACTTCCTCGGAACCATCCATTATAACAAAATGCAAAAGTTTATCATGTATCCTGAAATGCTAGTTGAATTAACCCGACTATACACTAAATTCTTGTAGTTGTGTAAATTAAGAATCTTCACTAAGGTTTTACTCTGGTTATTCAGTTATTTATTTATTTTTTTTGGTTATAAAGTTAAATTAATATTTGCTTTGCTTTGAAATTTAAGTAAACGCAAAATCCTGATAGATTAATATTTCAAGAAGTCAAATGCCTCTGATATAACAAAAGGTAAAACGCTGTGCTCTGTGAACATAAAATAAGACTACTGGTGGATTTGATTACTAGATGCGAGTCATATGGCCTGCTTATGAGTCCTGCATTATTGCATAGCATATAATGATCCTGCCATATCTTTAATCAATGCATTTAGGATCTTGATAAACTGATAGGGAAGATCTAATTTCAAAACTGATTTGGTTTATCATGTTTATGCTTATAGGCATTTTGCACAGGTAGTTTCATAATAAAAAACGATCGTCAAATGCATTATTGTTTATTATATTCAGAACTATATTACTCAACAACATACGAAGGATATCAGAATTGTGTTAAGATAGCCAGTGTAAAATGTAGCTTACCATATGTGTGACCTCCTCCCAAAAAGTGAAGTAATTTGTGTTTTCTTAGCGCCAGATATATAGACCATATACTATTATTCTTTTTCTTTTGAATATACATTTTTAAATATATTGAATAAAATCTTGATATTATTATATGATATTCATTTAAAAGAGGAAAATGTGAATGAAAGAGTCATAGAATGATATATAATCGCCAAATACTTAATCTTTTTCAGTATTCAATTGAACTTATGTTCAATGTGGTGGCAACAAAATTAGCCAAAAACAATACCAAAATCGTGAACGAATCATGTACAAAAATATTAATAAGCAGTGATCTTGTCTTAATCAATCATTACTAGTCTCTTACCTAATACAAAACAACAGTTCACTGTGTTATAAAATATAAGGGATCTCGTATTAGCAGTTTGAGTCTTGATTGCTTGCTGCATACTTCAAGGTTTATAGGGTTCACATGGCGAGTTTAAAATGTATCTTGCCGTTGTTTTACTCACTCCCCCTCCCCATTTGTCACACGCTCCTAAAAAATGAAATAATTTGTAATTTTTCAGAGCCAGATAAGACTATACATTTTTCTTTGGAATGTATATTCTTTTCCCGATTACGTGGTTGGTTGAATGTAATTTGTTCATAGGCATGGTCAAATACGGATAATTACCATGGTTGCGCTGTTAAAGCTTGACAAACTGTTCCCATACCGCCCCTCATTTCAAAATTGACAATGATTGAGAAGTGCAGTTCGTCCCTCGCTAGTTGTTTCTTGTCATTACCGGTCGCTCTGTTGTAAATTAGGAGACACAGGTATATTGCGGTGATATTGATTAAGGTACGTTAAAGGGCAAATGTGTCACAAAGATGTAACCCAATTAAAATAGTAAATCTGCTTTGAGAAATGAGAAAACTCTATGGGTTCTACGAGTAAAATACATATTCAACACATAATTTTTGGACTTTGTACGCAAGTTACTTTCTGGTCTGAACTTGACATACATTATTTAAACTATCCAAAATAACGTGCAAAATAAATCTGTTGTTTTGCCGTAAATCATATAATTCATAGAAACAATAAAAATATTTTAAACAGAAAAAATCTAATCCATTCGAAAAATAACTATAATATTATTAACGTGATATTCAGCAATACCCTGTAAATGAACTAATGCATAAAATGCGTATTAATTTTTGCGAGCTGTATCAACCCAAATTTATTGAATTCCAATGAAAACACGAACGCACACCTGAACAATGCAAGGCAGTCCTCGCAGGCCTAAGTACTCACTTCAAGAAAAAGTAGAACAATGCGAGTCATTCATCTCAGGTCTTAATGAAACAAGGGAGCGTGCACCTGAACAATATGAGTTGGTCCCGTCAAGCCTACGAAAAACGGGAATGTACAGCTGAACAATGCACGCCAGCCCTCGCAGGCCTAGGTACTCACTTAAAGAGAAAAGAAGGAGTAACCCCTGAACAATGCGAGTCATTTATCTCAGGTCTCAAATGAAACAAGGGAGCGTACACCTGAACAATATGAGTTGGTCCCGTCAAGCCTAGGAAAAGAGGGAATATACACCTGAACAATTCAATCGCTGCCCGGGCATCAGCCCGTGGTGGTCTGCTAATGGTGCGCCTCGCTTGGTTCGATTCCCGGTGAAAACATGCTTTGGGTAAAAAACGGAGTAACTATCAATTCAGGGTTAGGGAATGTACACATTCATGTGAGTCAGCCCTCTGATACCAAGTGTTCGCTAATATATAAATTAACTACTACAAAATAGTATCTCATTATATTTCAAATAAAAGATTTCATTTTAATGAAATTCTTCTCTCTCTTCTTTTAATTAATTTATATATGTTGCTTTCAGTAGTTATGTTATGTTATTACCCATTACTATATAGGGTCTGTAATGAGAATATTGATATGGAACGTTACATCAATTGGCAAGCATTTTAGGTCTGTTTACACGATTAATATGCCGAAGTGTTGGTTTTCCATTACCCGGCTCTACATTTAGGAACATTTAACACTGCGTTGGTAATGATACGCCAACGCAAACAGGTAGAGCTGTCACAGAAATTAATATTTTGATTAAAACTGTGGTTGATAAATGGCCTAGGGCATGTAAAATGATTACAGATATGTGGATGAAAATATGGAAAGTAGATGTAAGTCGACTTTGATACATTACCTATATTTATGCTTGCACTGTAAAAAAAAGTGCGCCAATTTAGTGACTAACTTCAATACAAACGTGTGTTGTCCATTCAACTTGATGCAGACCGCTTGATTGTTAACAAAATTAAAGACAATTGGGTAAGTTTGAGTACCATTACATATCCGCGGTCTTCGGAAATGAGAAAAATATGTGTGTTCAATTTTATAAATGTCCGTAAAATTGAAATAAAGGGGTACACGCTTTTGTCTTTGTTCCCGGCTTTGAAACTTTCTTTTGTTTTTCCTCCAGATTCTCCGAAATATTTCTAGTTCAGTAACCACAAAATGTACTTATTTTTTAGTACTCAGCAATACCATATGCTGCTATATGAAACCCTGTTCAGAATTTGTCAAAATGAGGAAAATTTTCACATTTGCCCTAGGAATTTTACGTATTTGGTGTTTTGATAATTGTGTTTTTCTGATAGCAACCCAATTCCGTTTCGCAGATATTACGGTCTTTACTGGATTATAGTTAGGTCAAATATTCAGCATGGTTAAAGTGATGTTTCCGCGTAAAATTGTGATCTGTACGGCTTGTTATACTTGAGTGCGAGAAAGGCGTGTAGACCCAGGTGTCAATTGCATGTTTTTCAGCATCCAACTTGCAACCTAATATCTCTACAAGACTAGAAAGGTGTTTACCTTGTAATCAGAAGAATGTCAACATTTCACATAGCAAAGTCACTCAGTGTAAAACCTGCGAGAGAGGACGGGTTTATTTTTAGGTACTTTGATAATTATGCTTTTTGCACGTTCGTGTATCGTGCTAATCATGTAACTTTAGAAACTTAAAGATACACTCATGGGTTGAAATAAATTTGTTTACAGTTGACTATTTTGAGATAAGGTGAGAGGAGGGAACATTTTCTTTACCTTGGAGGGCAATAGTTTATAGTTGATTTAAAAAAAACCCTGTTACGATGAGATCCTTAAATGGTAATGTCTCACTTGGTCAGAGTTCTGTTGATTTTGGCGGTCGATAGCGCTTGATGATAAACCCCTTCTCAGACTGTGCCTAATATACAACTCATTGTGATTAGCTTGTACATGAAAGACCAGTATTGACGAACTGCGAGTGATGTTCATTTGACGAGGTCCGAATGATATATACGAATAAAAGATAAAATGAGAGAATTTTCGTCTAGTCTATTTGACATCTTAGAGAGATACTAAGAAAAGACAAAATATCTGTTACTTTATCCATAGACATGTTAACATAGATGTATGAAAAAGATGTGAAGGTTAAATCCTAAATTTAATCCATCAACTTCCTAGGAAAAGGTATTTAGAAATTTTTCATCTCATTATCCATCCCAAAGCTTTGAAAGCGTACCTCGACGAGGAGAGACCGCTTAAAGAAAGTCTTGTTTCCCTTTCCCGAATAAAAGACAATTTACCAAAAAATTATCAGCATTTCTATATAGGTGACGCCTTTAAGTCTGTATGTGATCATAATTTTATACATGTTATATCAAAATGTTAAATACTAAGCATTTGGAGTAATTTGTTAGTTCTAGATTATAATCATCATTTGAAATTAGCGACATGTTTCCCTGTAGTTCATTGCAATATTGACAGTTAGATCAATATTGAACACAAGACGATCCAGATTTTATTCAAAGCAAAACAAATCTATTCCAGCTGCTCACGGTTAATGTCATTCTAGTACATAATGAAAAGAAATTCCCCTACGGAATACCTCATCGGCGTTGTACGATAATTGTTTCTTTACTTAACGTTTAGAAGCGAACGCCACTAAATCCATTTTGTTTACTTTTTACATCGTCTTTAAATCGTAATCTCAGTTAATCTAGGGCAACTCATTTTTTGGTCGCGTTAAGACGGCCTTAGCCTTTAGATTAGTAATATTCGGGAAGAGGGTCAGGGTGACTTAATTGATTGTCTAGCGGTCCAGCCCAAATGAGTTCCTTTTTTTTCAAAATAAATGACCTTTCCCTTGGAAGAAATTACATTTGCAATATGGCTATAAGTTCTTGAAAGTGTAGTCCTTTATTGCATAAATATATATATTCAATACAAAGAGCTTGTGACTGCTTTGCATATGCAGTAATGCAAACTAAACAGCACCAAATCTAGTCGTGGTCTGGTTGATTATGCAAGATACATCAGAAGTGCCCGTCTATTTGGTAATTTTCAGACCGTGACATCGGATGTGCGAATGTACTCTCAAAGAAAATCACACCCACACCATAAACCTAACTGGCAAGTTACCTGGATTTAATTTTGAGATAAAACATCAAATTTCATGCGACATGCAAATTTTTGCTAGATATTTTTGATTTATTATTCCAGGAAAAATCATTATCATCGTTTAATACCTTGGCAAAAATCACAGACAAAATAGCATACAGATTCAGATTCTTCTACAGTGATTCTTATCCAGGAAGCATTTTACTGATTTACCTGATTTTTATTCCTCAATTAGTAGAATCAGTTTGATCAACATGATGTTGAAGAACATTTTTGTGAAACGCTACATATCACCGCCAACATTTTTATCGCTCTCAGTTTCCTCTAGAGTTGTCTTTTTGCATGATTGCGTTCTATTTCAGAGGAGTATTAACTATTGTAACGTGTAAACCACCATCAGCAGAAAATTATCAATTTCTAAACAGGTGATTTCGATTAGTTTGAGCTGATGATGTCGATAGTACATGCCTTTGATTCGCAGATAATTGGTTATCTTAATTTAACACAACAACTTATCCTAAATGCTTTACTGCTTCAAATCTGCTAAAACACGATTAGTTCACATGATGCTACCTCAAACATCTGCCGCATAGAATGTTTTTTGTTTAAATTTCATGTTTTTAATTACTTTCTGATTAATAATCAAGAAGTAATCTGTATGCAATGGTATCAACATCATGAAATATTCAGAGCCGGGTATGAAATTGATGTTTTACCACAGCGCTGATAGTTTGCCTTAAGAAATTAATTTTCACACAATTAAGAAACATTCCATAGGGATGGGTACCGATGTATAGAAAATAGCAAACCGGGAATTGTTTAAATCTGATGACGACGATGAGATTGATCAAACGAGAACCATCAAAACCATCAACTAAACATCATATTATTACCTATACGTTACACATAGTTGGGCCATTTGTCAGCTTTTAGACATTCACATTAGATACTTTACAGTACACTAAAAATTAAAAAGAGCATCCGATTTTTACATCCTATTTTGTTAACATTTTATGGATCATTTTTGTGTTTTTAGCCATTTAGATCAAATACGTACTTTACACCAATTTAACTTGCTACTTCTTAGACCGGTTTCCTTTGGGTTATTTGCCATTGAAACCTGCCTTTTTAGCTAGCTGTATTGAATCGGGAAAATAGTGTCATCCTCTTTAAACAGTAGTCCCATCTGTAGCCATGAAAACGTAATTGAGTGCCATGCCTCCGCACCCGGGAACGCTACATACATTTTGTTTCAAGCATATATTGGCGAATCGTGAGCCTGCATAAATAACCATGCATATGCCGTTAGCAGGCCTGTTGTCGACACTTTTATCTTGTTAAGGCGTTTAATTTGAGGTTTTATACTACAAGGACAACTCAGGATTCTGCAGAAATCAGCTAGGGCAATTCACTGATTACGTCAATCAACATGGGAAAAATCCAAACTGAATCCATTTTATTTCGCAAGACCGCTATACTGTGTTGTCATTGAAATACAGGAATAAAAACAAAACAGGGATTTCATAAATTGTGTTACGTTTGGCATGTGTGGAGAAAATTCTTTAAGCAAAAAATGTGTCCACGACGTCTGATGTCGACAGCGGTAAACAAAAGATATTTCAAATTATTTGCAATGATTTTCTTCCTTTCTGCCTCTAGTAAAGTTGTGTACACTGCAAAAACTGTATAAAGAACATCACATAAATCAGCGTCTTGAGTTCTGCTAATATGACACGAGTGTAGTTTTTCCATTACCAGGCTCTACGTTTAGGATCATTTAACACCGATTTGGTAATGATACGCCAACGCAAACAGGTAGAATTATCTCCGAAATTAATATTTTGATTAAAACTGGTTGATAAATGGCCTAGGGCATGTAGACTGACTACGAGTTTATGTGGATGAAAAGTGATATAAGATTTTGATACCGATATTTATGATTATACTGTATCAACCTGTACCAATCATACAGTGAACGGCACTTGTCTCTTGTTTTTGAGTGACTGTTTACTTGTGGTTGGAGCTAACACTGGAAAGCCCACACAACCTACGATTCGGACCATATGATTGTTACCAACATCACGGAAAAAGGGGTTAAACATCTATCCAAAATTGAAAAGAGGGGGATTCATGTTTTTTGTCTGTGTTCCGAGCTTGAATCTTCCCGGCAAAGGGATTGCGTACACAGAAATATATTAAGTTGAATAACCATAATATGTATTTTAGCAATATACTACTCTGTAAAACCCTGTTAAGAACTTTAAAAATGTATGCTTTGTCCTTCAAATGTCTACTTGAATAGGGGAAGATTTACACAATTGCCCTTGGAAACTGATAAAAACAGGTTTTGTGGTTTGATTTGACATTTATCATGTTTGGTTTATGGCCTGTTTTATATCCTTATTTAAACGCTAAGGTTAGTAAATCTTGGTGAAATTTTAAGTGGTTTCATATTTTCTGATAGCAACCCAATCACGTTTTGCAGGTATTTGCAGGTATTACGATCTTTACTAGATTAAAGTAAGGTCAAATATTCATCATGGTGTAAGTGATGTTTCCGCGTAAAATTGTGATCTCTACGGCTTGTTTAATACTTGAGTGCGATGAAGGCGTGTGGACCCAGGTTTCAATTGCATGATTTTCAGCAGCATTCCTGCAACCTAATATCTCTACAAGACTAGAAAGGTGTTTACCATGTAATCAGAAGAATGTCAACATTTCACATAGCAAAGTCACTCGGTGTAAAAACCTGCGAGAGAGGACGGGTTTATTTTTAGGTTCTTTGATAATTAAGCTTTTTGCACGTTCGTCTATCGTGCTAATGATGTAACTTTATAAACTTTAAGGTACACTCATGGGTTGAAATAAATTTGTTTACAGTTGACTATTACGAGAGGAGGGAACAATTTGCTTTACCTTGGAGGTTAATATTTGATGTTGATTTAAAAAAACACGAGATGAGATATGAGATTCTTATCTGAAATGTCTCACTTGGTCAGAGTTCTGTTGATTTCGGCGGTCCGGTCGATAGCGCTTGATGATAACTCACTGTGATTAGCGTGTGCATGAAAGACCAGTATTAACGAACGGCGAGTGATGTTCATTGACAGGGTCCGAATGCAACATACGGATAAAAGATCAAATGAGAGAATTTCTATTTGATGTCTTAGAGATGATAAGACGAGACAAAAGTATCTTTTACTTTTTCCGTAGACATGTTAACATAGATGTATGAAAAAGATGTGAAGGTTAAATCCTTAATTTAATTTATCAATTTCCTAGGATAAGGTATAGAGAAAATTCGTCATCTCATTATCCGTCCCAAAGCTTTGAAAGCGTACCTCGACGAGGCGCTTAAAGGAAGTTTTGTTTCCCTTTCCCGAATAAAAGACAATTTACCAAAAAATTATCAGCCTTTCTGTATACTGACTACTTTAAATCTGTATGTGACCATGATGTTATACATATTGGTAAACATGGTAAATACTAAGCATTTGGAGTTATTTGTGAGTTATAAATAAACTATAAATTATAATCATCATTTGAAATTAGTGACATGTTTCCCTGTACTTCATTGCAATATTGACAGTTAGATCAATATTGAACACAAGACGATCCAGATTTATTCAAAGCAAAACAAATCTATCCCAGCTGCTCACGGTTAATGTCATTCTAGTACACAATGAAAAGAAATTCCCCTACGGAATACCTCATCGGCGTTGTACAATAATTGTTTCTTGACTGAATGTTTAGAAGCGAATGCCACTAAATCCATTTTGTTTAATTTTTACATCGTCTTTAAATCGTAATCTCGGTTAATTTAGGGCAACACGTTTGTTTGTCGCGTTCAGATGGTTGATTTGCAAGATACATAAGAAGTGCCCATCTATTTGGTTCTTTTCAGACTGCAACATCGGATATGCGAATTTAGTCTCAAAGATAATCACACCCACACCATAAAAACCAAGTCACTACGATTTAATCTTGAGATAAAACATCATTAAATTTCATGTGACATCTAAATTTTTGCAAGTTATTTTTTATTAATTATTCTAGGAAAAAAATATCATCACAGACAAAATTGCATAGCTTCAGATTCTTCTAAAATGATCTACTCGCCGATTTTATGATTTTTACTCTTCAAGTATAGTGGAATCTGTTTGATCAACATGATCAATTTTGAACATTTTTATGTAACGCTACATATCAACGCCAACATTTTAACGCTCTCAGTTACCTCAAGATTTTGTCTTTTTTGTTTGATTGCGTTCTATTTCAGAGGATTGTTAACCAGTGTAAGCCACCGTCAGCAGAAAATTATCAATTTCTAAACAGGTGATTTCGATTAGTTTGAGCTGATGATTTCGATAGTACATGCCTTTGATTCGCAGATAATTGGCTATCTTAATTTTAAAGCAACAACTTATCTTAAATGCTGTACTGCTTAAAATCTGCGCTTTAAACACGATTAGTGCACATGACGCTACCTCAAACATCTGCCGCATAGAATGTTTTTTTGTTTCAATTTCATGTTTTTAATTACTTTCTGATTAATAATCAAGAAGTAATCTATATGCAATGGTATCGACAATATGACATATTCAGAGCCGGGTGTGAAATTGATGTTTTACCACAGCCCTGATAGAACCCGAGTTTGCCTTAAGAAATTCATTTTCACACAATTAGCAAACATTCCATGGGGATGGGTACCAATGTATAGGATGATTCTGAGATTCGTATTTCGAGATTACTGTAACCAAGGTATTAATGGTTACCCAAATATCGCAACAATATCCAAGAAATTGGCAAACCGGTAATTGTTATTTGATGACGATGATGAGATTGAACAATCGAGAACCATCAAAACTATCAACTACACGTCTAATTTTTACTTATGTTTAACATAGTTGGGCCATTTGTCAGCTTTTTAGACATTTAGATCAGATAATTTACAGTAGACTAGAAATTAAAAAGAGCATCCAATTTTTGCATCCTAAATTGTTACATTTTATGGATCATTTTTGTGTTTTTAGCCATTTAGATCAAATACTTTCGACTTGCTACTTCTTAGACCGGTTTCCTTTGAGTTATTTGCCATTGAAACCTGCCTTTTTAACTAGCTGTATTGAATTGGGTAAGTGGTGTCATCCTCTTTAGATTTTAGTAGTCCCATCTGTAGCCATGAAAACGTAATTGAGTGCCATGCCTCGGCACCCGGGAACGCTACATACATTTTGTTTCAAGCATATATTGGCGAATCGTGAGCCTGCGTAAATAACCATGCATATGCCGTTAGCAGGCCTGTTGTCGACACTTTTATCTTGTTAAGGCGTTTAATTTGAGGTTTTATTACTACAAGGACAACTCGGGATTCTGCAGAAATCAGCTAGGACAATTCACTAATTACTTCAATCAACGTGGGAAAAATCTTAACTGGCTCTATTTTATTTTTGTGAGACCGCTATTTTATACTGTGTTGTCATCGAAATACAGGAATAAAAACAAAATAGAGATTTCATAAATTGTTTTACGTTTGGCATGTGTGGAGAAAATTCTTTAAGCAAAAAACATGAAAAATGTGTCCACGAAGTCTGATGTCGACACCGGTAAACAAAAGATATTTCAAATAATTTGCAATCATTTTCTTCCTTTCTGCCTCTAGTAATTTAAGTTGTGTACACTGCAAAAACTGTATAAAGAACATCACATAAATCAGCGTCTTAAGTTCTGCTAATACGACACGAGTGTAGTTTTCCCATTTACGAGGCTGTACGTTTAGGATCATTTAAGGTGGCACAAATGCGGTGTCGGAAACGAGTGAGCTGATATCAGCGGTGTTGGACACAATTTCAAAGTATTTATCCCGGGCTTTTAGCGTACTTTCTGGCGTACTGTATCTTGCGCTTTAATATAACGCGATCTTATACGTGCGTCATTTTTATATTTACGCATAAGACCATGCGCGTCACTTCTGATGACGCAGGGCTCAAAGCGCACAGTGCTTAAGGTGTTACTCATTGCTAAAAAAATGCAAAATTTTGGCTTAATTTTGCTTAATATCTCAAAAAGTAAGTCGGTGACCATATTTTTTTATTACGTTTTTTTAAAGAACTATATAAGGACCAAAACATATGTGAAAAAGAGAGAAAAAAATAGAGCCGTTTTTTCATTATTAGTGTTTTTGTCCGATTTATTTTGATATTACCAGTCGGTGACCCCCATTTTTTATTTCAGAAATGTGATCAGCACATATGAAAACACCATATATTAAAAAATTAGAAAAATGAATAGAGGAATTCTCTCTGTGCTTAGCCACCTTAACACCGACTTGGTGATGATACGCCAACGCAAACAGGTAGACTTATCTCTGAAATTAATATTTTGATTAAAACTGGTTGATAAATGGCCTAGGGCATGATGACTACGGGTATGTGGATGAAAAGTGATATAAGATTATTTTGATACCGATATTCATGATTACACTGATCATAATAATTGTTACCAACATCACCGGAAAAGGGGTAAAAAATCTATCCAAAATTGAAAAGAGGGGGGTTCATGTTTTTGTCTGTGTTCCGAGCTTGAATCTTCCCGGCAAAGGGGTTGTGTACACAGAAATATATGAAGTTCAATAACCACAATATGTATTTAAGCAATATACTACTCTGTAAAAGCCTGTTAAGAACTTTAAAAATGTATGATTTTGTCCTTCAAATGTCAACTTGAATAAGAGAAGATTTACACAGTTGTCCTTGGAACTGATAAGAACAGGTTTTGCGATTTGATTTGACATTTATCATGTTTATGGCCTGTTTTATATTCTTAAACGCTAAGGTTAGTGAATCTTGGTGAAAGTTTAAGTGGTTTCATATTTTCTGATAGCAACCCAATCACGTATTATAGGTATTGCGGTCTTTACTGGATTAAAGAAATGTCAAATATTCATCATGGTTTAAGTGATGTTTCCGCGTAAAATTGTGATCTATACGGCTTGTTATATACTTGAGTGCGAGAAAGGCGTGTAGACCCAGGTTTCAATTGCATGTTTTTCAGCAGCATACTTGCAACCTAATATCTCTACAAGACTAGAAAGGTGTTTACCATGTAATCAGAAGAATGTCAACATTTCACATAGCAACGTCACTCAGTGTATAAAACCTGCGAGAGATCGAGAGGACGGGTTTATTTTTAGGTACTTTGATAATTAGGCTTTTTGCACGTTCGTGTATCGTGCTAATGATGTAACTTTAGAAACTTAAAGATACACTCATGGCAATTGACTATTTTGAGATAAGGTGAGAAGAGGGAACAATTTCTTTACTTTGGAGGGCAATATTTTGATGGTTGATTTAAAAAAAAAACCTGTTACGATGAGATCCTTAAATGGCAATGTCTCACTTGGTCAGAGTTCTGTTGACCTCGGCGGTCGATAGCGCTTGGTGATAAACTACTTACCAAGCTGTATACGAGTCATTGTATAGCGTGTGCATGGAAAACCAGTATTGACGAACGGCGAGTGATGTACATTGACGAGGTCCGAATGCAACATACGGATAAAGGATAAAATGAGAGAATTTTCATCTACAGTCTATTTGACATTTTAGGGATGAAAGACAAAACTAAATATCTTTTACTTTATCCATAGACATTTTAATATAGATGTATGAAAAAGATGTGAAGGTTAAATCCTTAATTTAATTCACCAACTTCCTATAGGATGAGGTATAGAGAAATTATTCATCTCATTATCCATCCCAAAGCCTTGAAAGGTTACCTCGACGAGGAGAGACCACTTAAAGAAAGGCTTGTTTCCACTTCCCGACTAAAAGACAATTTACCAAAAAATTATCAGCCTTTCTATATAGGTGACGCCTACATGTTATATCAAAATGTTAAATACTAAGCATCTGGAGTAATTTGGAAGTTCTATTAAATCATCATTTGAAATTATCGACATGTTTCCCTGTAGTTCTTGGCATTAGTTACAGTTAGATCAATATTGAAGACAAGACGATCCAGATTCTATTCAAAGCAAAACAAATCTATCCCACCTGCTCACGGTTAATGTCATTCTAGTACATAATGAAAAGAAATTCCCCTACGGAATACCTCATCGGCGTTGTACAATAATTGTTTCTTTACTTAATGTTAGAAGCGAACGCCACTAAATCCATTTTGTTTACTTTTTACATCGTCTTTAAATCGTAATCTCAGTTAATCTAGGGCAACTCATTTGTTTGTCGCGTTCAGATGGTTGATTTGCAAGACACATAAGAAGTGTCCATCTATTTGGTTCTTTTTTAGACTGTAACATCGGATATGCGAATGTAGTCTCAAAGAAAATCACACCCACACCAAAACCTAACTTACCATAGTCACTTCGATTTAATTTTGAGATAAAACATAAAATTTCATGCGACATCCAAATGTTTGCTAGATATTTTTGATTTATTATTCAAGGAAAAAACATTATCATCGTTTAATACCTTGGCAAAAACCACAGACAAAATAGCATACAGATTCAGATTCTTCTAAAGTGATTCTTATCCAGGAAGCATTTTACTGATTTACCTATTTTTTATTCCTCAATTAGTAGAATCAGTTTGATCAACATGATGTTGAAGAACATTTTTGTGAAACGCTTCATAATCACCGCCAACATTTTAACGCTCTCAGTTTCCTCTAGAGATGTCTTCTTTTTTGTTTTTGTATTCATGATTGCGTTCTATTTCAGAGGAGTATTAACTAATGTAAGCCACCGTCAGCAGAAAAGTTATCAATTTCTAAACCATGTAAACAGGTGATTTCGATTAGTTTGGGCTGATGATTTCGATAGTACCAGGTGTCCCAAAAAACGGTTACATGTAGAAAAATGAGCGTGTGCTAAAACTATAGTGGTTAGAGAAACTAAACTGTGCAAAAATTATATTACAACCCTCCTTTAGATACTTGTAAAATTTTGATATCACAGCTTTATTAGTTTTTGAGTTATCAACAAAGGTAGATACCTATGTCAGAAATGCATTTGTTCAAAAATCAACAAAATAATAAGCATACACGTTTTGTGACATTTGAATGTGCATTTTTTTCTAAATACTTTATATTAAATCAAATTTGATACAATTTTAAATGAAGAATAATTGAACACTCTTTCAGTATATCTATTATGCAAATTATGGATACCTGCATTCCAGAATGAGTTGTTTATATTGAACCTGTCAATCAAGATGTGGCGCAAAAGTTGATGAATACGCATTAAGCACAATCAAATTTTCATGTTCAACATTTTAAAATTCTTTAACTGTTTAAACTGCAAATCTGTGTAAATTCTGAAAAAAATTAATCTTAAACTTACAGTACATGTTTAAATTATAATTTTCTTATTTAGTAGCAAAAGTCAGATCGACATTTAGAAATAACAGAAATTGTAAAATTTTGAATCGGTGGCCATTTTGGCCCAAAATCAGATTTCGACATAATTTTCAGACCTGCAGTAATATATGACGTCATAATTACGTAACAGCTTGTCAAATTTTCACAATTTTGGTATCAATGGGAAGAAGAAACCCTACCTTATCCTATAGTATACAACAATCTAAGTTTGGGTCTGTCAATTTCAAGTTTACATGGGATTGAACGAGGGTTAAAATTACATCAAACAAACATGCTTCCGATTTTGTTGAATTTTGAACATATACGTTTCTGACATAGGTATCTACCTTTGTTGATAACTCAGAAAATAATAATGCTGTGATATTAAAATTTTCAAACATCTAGCGGCGATATGTATTATAAGTCATGCTAAGTTTGAATTCTCCAACTGCTATACTTTTTGCAAACGGTTATTTTTCTACATGTAACCATTTTTTGGGACACCTGGTACATGCCTTTGATTCGCAGATAATTTGTTATCTCAATTTTAACACAACAATAAGGTTGCACTGCTTAAAATCTGCGCTTAAACACGATTAGTTTACATGACGCTACCTCAAACATCTGCCGCATAGAATGTTTGCTTGAATTTCATGTTTTTTAATTACTTTCTGATTAATAATTAAGAAGTAATCTATATGCAATGGTATCGACACCATGAAATATTCAAAGCCGGATGTGAAATTGGTGTTTTACCACAGCCCTGATAGAACCCGAGTTTACCTTAAGAAATTAATTTTCACACAATTAAGAAACATTCCGCGGGGATGGGTACCGATGTATAGGATGATTCTGAACGTATTTCGAGATTACTGTAACCAGAGTATTAATGGTTACCCAAATACGGTATCGCAACAATATCCAAGAACTTTTATGGCACACCGGGAATTGTTTAAATCTGATGACGATGATGAGATTGATCAAACGAGAACCATCAAAACCATCAACTAAACATCTTATTTCTTCCTATGTTAAACATAGTTGGGCCATTTGTCAGCTTTTTAGACATTTTAGATCAGATACTTTACAGAAGACCAAAAATTAAAAAGAGCATCCGATTTTTGCATCCTATTTTGTTACAATTTATGGATCATTTTTGTGTTTTTAGCCATTTAGATCAAATACAATTTTATTTGCTACTTCTTCGACCGGTTTCCTTTGAGTTATTTGCCATCGAAACCTGCCTTTTTAGCTAGCTGTATTGAATTGGGTAAATGGTGTCATCCTCTTTAAACAGTAGTCCCATATGTAGCCATGAAAAAGTAATTGAGTGCCATGCCTCGGCACCCGGGAACGCTACATACATTTTGTTTCAAGCATATATTGGCGAATCGTGAGCCTGCATAAATAACCATGCATATGCCGTTAGCAGGCCTGTTGTCGACACTTTTATCTTGTTAAGGCGTTTAATTTGAGGTTTTATTACTACAAGGACAACTCAGGATTCTGCAGAAATCAGCTAGGACAATTTAGTGATTACGTCAATCAACGTGGGAAAAATCTAAACTGGATCCATTTTATTTTCGCAAGACCGCTATTTTATACTGTGTAGTCATTGAAATACAGGAATAAAAACAAACAAAATAAAGATTTCACGGGAGATTTCATTTAATAAATTGTGTTTCGTTTGCAATTTGGTATGTGTGGAGAAACTTCTTTAAGCAAAAAATGTATCCACGAAGTCTGATGTCGACAGTGGTAAACAAATGATATTTCAAATTATTTGCAATGATTTTCTTCCTTTCTGCCTTTTAGTAAAGTTGTGTACACTGCAAAAACTGTATAAAGAACATCACATAAATCAGCGTCTTTAGTTCGCTAATATGACACGAGTGTAGTTTTCCCATTACCAGGCTCTACGTTTAGGATCATTTAACACCGATTTGGTGATGAAACGCCAACGCAAACAGGTAGACTTATCTCTGAAATTAATATTTTGATTAAAATTGGTTGATAAATGGCCTAGGGCATGGTGACTACGGGTATGTGGATGAAAAGTGATATAAGATTATTTTAATACCGATATTCATGATTGCACAGTATCAACCTGTACCAATCATATAGTGAACGGTATACTATCTTTTGAGTTACTGAGCTAAAACTGGAAAGCCCACACAATCTACGATTCTGACCATACACTCTTAAAAAGAAAGGATCAAATTGATCCGATAAAGTATCAACTATGAGCTTACCCTTTTCCGGATCAATTTTGATCCAAATTCTCCTCAAATTTGATCCTTTTCGGATCAAACACACTCTTTTTTGATCCGAAAAGGATCAAATTTGAGGAGAATCTGGATCAAATTTGATCCGGAAAAGGGTAAGCTCATATTTGATACTTTATCGGATCAATTTGATACTTTCTTTTTAAGAGTGTATGATTGTTACCAACATCACAGGAAAGGAGGTAAAAATCTATCCAAAATTGAAAAGACGGGGATTCATGTTTTTGTCTGTGTTCCGAGCTTGATTCTTCCCGGCGCAAAGGGATTGTGTACACAGAAATATATGAAGTTCAATAACCACAATAAGTATTTAAGCAATATGCTACTCTGTAAAACCCTGTTAAGAATTTTAAAAATGTATGCTTTGTCCTTCAAATGTCAACTTGAATAGGGGAAGATTTACACAGTTGTCCTTGGAAACTAATAAATAGAAACAGGTTTTACGGTTTGATATGATATGTATCATGTTTATGGCCTGTTTAGGGAATCTTAGTGAAATTTTGAGTAGTTTCTAGCAACCCAATCCCGTCTTGTAAGTATTAAGATCTTTACTGGATTCAAGCAAGGTCAAATATCCATCATGGTTTAAGTGATGTTTCTGCGTAAAATTGTAATCTCTACGGCTTGTTATAATACTTAAGTGTGAGAAAGGCGTGTGGACCCAGGTGTCAATTGCATGTTTTTCAGCAGTATACCTGCAACCAAATATCTCTACAAGACTAGAAAGGTGTTTACCATGTAATCAGAAGAATGTCAGCATTTCACATAGCAAAGTCACTCGGTGTGAAAACCTGTGAGAGAGGATTGGTTTATTTTTAGGTAATTTGATAATTAGGCTTTTTGCACGTTCGTCTATCATGCTAATGATGTAACTTTAGAAACTTACAGGTTACACTGATGGGGTGAAATAAATTTCTTTGTTTATACTTGAATTTTAAGATGAGAAGAGGGAACAATTTTCTTCACCTTTTGGTGCAATATTTGATATTGATTAAAAACCCTGTTACGATGAGATCCGTATCTGGAAATGTCTTACTTGGTCAGAGTTCTGTTGGTTTTGGCGGTCGATAGCGCTTGATGATAAACTCCTTACCAGGCTGTGCCTAATATAGGCCTATAAATCTATAAATCATTGTGATTAGCGTGTGCATGAAAGACCAGTATTGCATATGTATCAATTCAGTTTTTTACTGAGATTGCATATTAATAAACCATTTTATCTATCTATCAGAGAGATGAGAAGACAAGACGAAAATACACTTTAACTATTATAGACATCTTTACTTCGATTTCTGAAAAAAAATTGAAGGTTGAAACCTTGACATAATCTTCCGACTTCTTATAGGCGAATAATATTGACAGTCCGTCCCAAAGCTTTGAAAGCATACCTCGGCCTCCAGAGACCGTTTAATGAAAGTTTTTCATAAAGCTATTGTTTCCCATCCCCAAAAAAGGCAACGAAAATTTATCGTCCTCTCTAAATGTGGCACCTGAAAACTTTCGTATGACTATATAGTGTAGTATATTTTATATCAGATTGTTTAACATTAAAGGCATTAGCAACGATCAGCTATGCGAAGTTCAACTTTCAGTGACGCATACTGATTTTATTGCATTTTAGAAAGTTCTTCAGCCTACTAACTTACTACTAATATATATCCATAACCATTTCTTTTGAACTTGAATATTTATTGTAAAAAGAAGATCATTTGTGCTCTGAATTGTTCATTCTCCTGAGAATGAGAAATTCCATGATAGTGTTTCTAGAAATAAATTATCAAATTCTCTTAATCCTAAAACTTCTTTGTAGCTACAATTTGTTTTACTTTAAGGAATCATTATTTGTATATTTAACCTTGCAAAAGAATAATATTCAGGTTCAACTACCACACGTTTGCAAACAAAAAATTTGAAAAATAGAAACACTGATGGAAACGAACGGAAATTTGTTTGAAAATCAATTTTTATAAGCAAGTAACAGGGATTTTTTAAACATTTTAATTATATTGTGTATCTCTCTTTGATTCAAATAAGTTTTCCCAAGTTTTCATTGCCAAGTGGAATCATATCTGATACCTTGAAGTATCTGGAATAATCTAGAATTTTTTTTTAATCTTTGGAAATGGGCGATATGTTTCCTTGTAGTTCATTGCATCGTTCTCAGTCCAGTATGAAAGATGATCTAGATTTTATTCAAAGCTAAACAAATCTATCCAAGCTGTTCGCGTTTAATGCCATAATGTGTCGTCGGTATTGTACAATATTATTGCTTTTTACTTCATTTTTATATGGTTGAACACTATAAAATATACATACTGTATTGAAAGATATACTAAAATTATTTTCAAATGTATATTTTTGTGAACCACTTCATATCGCCATGATCACCGGCAGAAATCATTTTTAAGCGCTGTCAATTTCTTAAGAATCTTCATTTTGCGTTTTAGCGTATTATTTTAGGCGAATACCAGCCCCTGTAAATCATTATAGAAAATTCTCAGTTTGGCAAAACAGGTGATTTCGATTAGTTTGGGCTGATGATTTTGATAGTACATGTCTTTGATTCGCAAATATATGGTTATTTTAATTTCAACTTTTTTGTAAGTGCTTTTTAAAACTCTGTAGCTGCATGCTTAAACATGAGAAGTATACAAGATGCTACATCGAACATCTCCCGCATAGAATGTTATTTTTAAAAATCATTTCAAAGTTTTAATTACTTTCTGATTAATTATCAAGGAGTAATTTATATGTAATGGTATCGACACCATGAAATACACAGAGCCGGGTGTCAAATTGGTGTTTTACTACAGCCCTGATAGAACCCGAGTTTGCCTGAAGAAACTCATTGTCACACAATCCGTGGGGAGGGGTACCAATGTATAGGTTGAATTTGGAACATGCCAACACCCCTATTTGGCTGAAATATTTTTATTGTTACCCTGAAAGCCATTTTCCATCGATTATTTTATAACTTGCTACTACTTAGACCGGTTTCCTTTGGGTTATTTGCCATTGAAACCTGCCTTTTTAGCAAGCTGTATTGAATTGGGTTCGGTAAGTGGTGTCATGGAAATGTAATTGAGTGCCATGCCTCAGCACCCGGTAACGCTACATACATTTTGTTTCAAGCATATATTGGCGGGTCGTGAGTCTCCATAAATAACCATGCATGTGCCGATAGCAGGGCTGTTTTCGACGCTTTTATCTTGTTCAGGCGTTTTAATTTGAGGTTCTATTACTTCAAGGACAATTCGAAATTCCGCAGAAATCAGTTGGGGCAAGTCTGCGATTACGTCAATCAAAGTAGGAAATATTATAAGCTGGATCCATTTTATGTACAACTATCGTATAATACTGAATTTTATAAAAGTTTTCCTGAAATTTGTTACTTTAAAAAATATTAGTGGTTAATACAAGAAATGCACTATGTCCGCAACGGTGTACTTTGAGTTTGCAACTATCAAAATGTCAAAGAATAATGAAGCAAAATAGAACCGACGCGTTCATAAAAATGCATTAGCGTTTTATGCGATATGGACACATACACAAATACACGCTTCGCCATTTACCATAGAGCGTAAATTTATGGAACTACTACAGGGGTAAAAGATGTCTTATGGGAGTGCATAGCAAGTGTTTTAGTGTCGTAACACGTTTAAGATAATTAATTATAAGAAGCCGTTAGCGTGTTACGTGTGACCGAATTAATGATGTTGCTGTGAGTAAATTATGAGACGATGGCACATTAACACATTTATTCTGACACCATCTTGTCTACGCGAGTTCTGAATTTGATGCAGCGCAGGGGAATAATGCATTGGATGCCCATGAGGGCAATTTCGCGATCTTCACATTTCAATAAACTTTGAATAGGTGAAATGATTAATAACAGCTAATTTTGAATGTGTTTGATGCATCCCATCCAATTTTCACTATTTTACTGAACCGTTTGTTAACTTCCATATTTTTGAAATGTAAATTAACGATTTGGTCAATACCTTTTTTAAAAAATTACCTCAACATTAAATTTTGACATATATCATTTATATAATTGTGGATGAACCACTTAGACCATGTTTGCCATTTCGGATGACTTTCATGTTAGTTAAAAATTGTATGTCTCTCGCATCTTACTAGAACTAGGTCATCCACTGCTAACTTTACGCAGCGAAGGACTCATGAGCTTTGTTCTTAAGATCCTCAGTTCAAACCTTGTGTATTTGTCGGTAGAAATATTTGACTAAGCTGACCTATTGAAATGGTAAGCAAATGACAATATATAATTTCAATCACGCATGTATAACATGGTTTAATCATATTAAGTCTTAATTACTGTTTCTGTCCCAACAGACCAGCGTTGCAATGACAACATCCAGCTGAAACCACAGGGCACGTTCCCCATGATCGCACTGGCAAGCTTCCCGGGCTCTGGCAACACATGGGTGCGTTACCTAATTGAAAGAGCGACAGGTTACTACACTGGTAGCTATTATGATGATGGGGATTTGTACAAGAAAGG
>JXSR01S009693.1:6734-19489 GCA_000969725.1 Ophiothrix spiculata
CCCCCCCCCCCCCCGGGATTCAACCATGGATATAGATACAGAGCTCTCTACCATGTTGCCATTTTAGCATGCCTGAAGCCCAAATGAGTGATGAATAACTTTCCTTTGTCAATGTAAATTTTTAAATATCAGCACTTTGCTAGAGATATAAGCATCATTTATATTATTTCTGACATATTGTTCCATTGGTGTAAATGCCTAAAATTCATACTATGCTCAATAGGCAATATTCATGTCAACCCAAAATCTACTGATTATGAGCCAAGTGCTATTAAACTGGAACACCAAATTGCAAACTTATAAAAAGATAAAATGCACAAAAAGCGTAGACTAGGTACTTTATTTGGAGGTCCTTCTAAGACTAGCACCTTTGCTCTGTATCTGTAAATAGGCCTTACTTTGTGATAGAGGCCTGTTTAAACCAAAAACTTGATTGTTTGTCCAAATCCAACTATATTTAATTTAAGAAATTGGTAAAAAATGTTTGAAACAAAAAGGGTGTTTTTCTCTCCTGAATTTTGAATTTCAGGAAAATCATCATTTAAGAAGTTTAACATTATGTTAAACCAAAGTATTCTTTAGTTAAACAGTTAGTTTAGCTGTTTTATATATTGATAATATCTAAAATCAATATTATTTTTTTTAATATATTTAACCTTATTACAAATAGTGGCATAGTTTGTTATTAATGCAAAAAGACAAAAAAAAGTTTTCCAACTGACACAAAGTAAAAGAGGGGGTGCAATTTTGACAGCACCTCGGCACCCACTCAAAATCAGGTGTTGCTCTGAAAAAATAAGGTGTTGAAGGATGTAGAACTGTTCGAATATACCTAAAAATCATGTATTTGCTGCCGTTCTTGACACAATTATTAATTTTTAAAGAATAAAATCATTAAAAAGTGGTGGCTTCCCAGCGCTTCACCAAAATAAGAGGCGGCGCGTGCCGGCTGCACCCCTCTAAATCCGCCACTGATAGTTATCGAAGGACAGACAAGCAATTTTTTAGGCCTTATAGAAAAAGGCAGGTACTCACCCCTGGTTTGTTTTTCCAGTTATCTCTCCATGGCTGAGGGGAAAAAAGACAAATCTTATGTTTAGATTCAAGTTCAGATGGAATCTACATTAAACAAATACAACATGGTTTGAGGGGAAGTATGGCAAAATACTGTCCCCGTGGTGTTGGATGTTCAAGATTTCCTACCGAGGCACAGCGAGGGAGGAAGTCTCGATCATCCAAAACCAATACTTCTCCGAAATAAACCATGTTGCATTCGTTTTACTACACCTCAAAATAGTCAAAATATAAGTTGGAAATAACTCTAAAAGTTAACAAGTTAAGTAATTTGCCGTGAGCCATACGGTAGTACCATGCATAAGTTAAATAAATTAATTTTATTAAAAAATAACATCGTGGTCCACAGACAAAATTGTGCATTTTTTCCAATAAAAACATTAAAATTATGCAAAATTACATTTAGGAAATAGATAAATAATATACATAGTAATAACAACCAATAAAATATTTAAATAACATCAAAAATAACAACAATATTGCCCCAAAGCTATGAAAAAGGACCCCCCCTACCCCAACATCCCTACACAGTACTCTGTACACACACATCCACTAATCCACACCCATACAATCCAAATGCACCTAATGCTCATATTGCACAATATACAAAATAAATGACTGCAAATCCCTCCCCCCCCCTTCCCCTATTGCACAATTTGTGTGTAAAACAATTGAACACTGAAATTTTTACATGACACATCAAACCCAACAAAATATTTGATAAGAAAAACATATAAAATTATTCTCAACAAAACAAAGACAAGTCACCAGAGTTTTTACTACTTTCCCCACGTATGTGTAAAACACACAGACGCAAGGTGTAAACGCATCCCGCGTGGCTGTACTTGAGTATTAACACACACACAGAAAAGTAGTCACAAAATACTTTTTACGCGTCTCCACTATTTGACCAATAAAAAGACTGTTTAACTTATAAATATTCAAGAGGTGTAGTATATAAGTTTATATGCATACGACTATAACATTTACATGATCAGAGGATACTTATTTACATTATATAAAACATTTGGTATATTTCAAGCTTAAGAGTCATAGCTTGCCTTCTGTTACATGATTTGTAATATACTATATAATTTTCATTTTGGATGCAAGTAATTATCTATACAACATACGGCTGTATATTGCACAAATTTTATAGTGCTCTGAATTCCTAAAAATATTTTGGGTAGGATTCGGGAATCCAGTTTGGTTCTGTTGATTATAATTGAAGACATCAAAGTCCATACAAAATATTGAACTGAAGCTATAAGCTTAAATCTCAACAACTTCTTGCAGTTCTTACAACATGTTTGAAAAGAATCTTAATTATACCCATACTGGCCCACAAACGGGATCCTTTAACCCAGCAAACATTGCGATAACAGCCGCTACCGGTCCGGTAATAGACCAATGGTGCACGGTAATGGGCCGTTATGGTAACGTTTGCTGGGAAAAACTCTCACATGTAAGTATTTAGTAATTTCATGTCGTTGGCTTTATGTAACTCGTTTTCCAGATTCAAGTAAGCTTGATTTCTTCCCAGGACCAAATTAAAGATATAAACAGTGTGGCATCTCCCCTCTATATCTATGCCCATACTTCAAGAAGGTTTATGCTGTCAAACACATATCTAGGACTAACTGCCACAAGATCTCAATATAACATATCAAGGATCTTGAGAACAGAATGATTGTTCCAGAACAAAAGTGTTTTTTTCTAGAGATTGTTGATATGCAAATACAACTTAGTGGCAGTGGTGAGTCCTTGATATATGTGATGGCTCACCCTAAAAGGGGGGACTTTGCAGATGATACCAATTTTGATTTTACATTTTATCTGTTACAGCATTGTCTAAGCTTTAAAATGACACCTTACGTTTTGGAACTGATCAAGACGATCAAATTTTGTAACAGAAAATCTTCTGAAAATTCTTATTATTTTCTTTATTTTTTGTTGCCTGTTTTCACCAGTTTCTTGAAAAGTGTTCGGTCGCAAAATCCCCCTTTTCGGGGTGAGTCATCACGTATAAGAAATATCTCTGCTTCATCAAACAAAGCCAATTGCAGTCAATGGGTTAATCTCTCCTCACCACTATTTGAATTCATGTCAGAATTTTCTTGAACTCCAAACTTACCGTAACTCTCTTGAGGTCTTCAGGACCAGGAATTTATAATTCTTTATGTGCTGCTATTAGCATTTCTAGGAGTTCTTATTTTCTTGAACTCCAAAACTTACCGTAACTCTCTTGAGGTCTTCAGGACCAGGAATTTCTAATTCTTTATGTGCTGCTATTAGCATTTCTATGAGTTCTTGTTGCCCCTCTGTGAGGAACCCATTTGCTGAGCCGCCCGTCGTCGTGTCCTCTTCGCTCTGTTGCGGACTCATTTCTTGCTGTGCTTGAGCTTTTCTTAACATTTTTCGTTGACGTTTTGATTTGCACTGTTCCTCTGTTAATAAACCTGCAAAATTAAAAAAAAAAGACCATGTTAAAATGAATTAGTGAATTTTTGACCTTATTTGGCATGAAAATAAAAAAATTGGCCAAAATCCTAAAAAATCAAAATGATGTAACGTCTGAGTGGGTGTTTTAATTAAAATATCCATTCCTAAGTCATTTTTAAAAAATGTGTTATTTTTAGCTTGTCTGAAAGCCCAAATGGCCAAAAATGTGTTTTTGTGAATTGTTGGTCAAAAATCAACATCACCATCATGTTCCTTGTGAAAATTTCTTTCTGGTAATGAATACTTTTATTAACTTTAAGCACTTTGTTAAAAAGCTATGGGACAAAAAAAACTTGCAAAAACGTAAAATTGAGAAACGTGATTCCCCCCTTAACAAAACTTTTTTTTCCAAATTATTTGTTTATTACTTGGTTTAGGAAGATTTACTATTGGTTTACAGATGCACAAAACTATCCCCCTCTAATAAACGCCCTTTTTAAAATCTTTCAAACAAATTGTCAAAACAACATTCAATTCAAAGAAAACATTTTCCTCTCTACCTACTTGTGGTAGCTCTTGCTCTCTATTTCAAGTTTATATATTCACAAATAATGAAATTGTGAAAAATCACAAAAAGCCATTTTTCAATTTATGTTGATAGGAAGACTATAATTGTGGAAAGACTCATCTGAAAAGTTCAAAATTCAAGTCAGATCCAAAGTAACAGCTTCAAATTAGCTGTAAATACAGGCATGAGAACACACATCCATAAAAAAACACCTCAAAATGATGACAAAAGAGCAAAAACAGGCTGAAATTTAAAAAAAAAATTGTGGATTTTTGAACAGGAAAAAACCTGAATTCAGGTAAAAACCTGAACATTCTCATGCCTGTAAATATCCACTTGTTTCAATGAATTGTAGTTTTTTTTCCCATCTTGGGCAAAGTGGACTTGCAACATTGATTACTGTGTAGCTGAGCCTGGCATGAAAAGCCATTCTATACACTCATGGTTAAACCCAAGAAACACTCAAGAGTGTTATTTATGTGAAGCATGCACTTGGCTGTATTTATCTTGAATCGACCAAGTACAGCACAGGGAATCCGTCTATTTATGTCACTTTTCCAATGCGTAGGAATTTTGAGTAACATGATTCGCTAGCTGTCCACTGATAATTGCGGACCTTGCATTTTAATTAAATGACCAGGCATATCCAATGTGTTTTCTCTTCAAGAAGTTGTCATGTGAGTGCAAAAGAGTCGTATCTGCAATAGCTGCCATATATGTTATATCTATTACCTTGTCAACTTGAATGTGACAAAAAACTTGATCATTTTTCTACCATTTGTCAGTGGTTCTTAAATGGTTCATCTGGTGACATCGTCACCTAAAGAGCCTAGAAATGGTTCTTCTGGTGAGGCTGCCACCTGAAGAACCAAGAAATGGTCCTACTGAGAGCCATTGATCTTAGACTGGACATTCTACAGTGGGCAATTCAAAATTTATGATAAATGGCAGCCACAAAAGATACCCTTTTTCACTCACAAGAAGATGTGTACCTGCACAGCTCTGAGCAATTAGCATCATGTGACGGGAGTTTATCGGTTTACATGGACGCAGCGCTAGCCTTCAATTCATAGCCCATTTAAGCTCAGCATTGAGCCGTTTGAAAGTGACAGCTTAAAATGCATTAAATTTCAGGTCAGTGTGTGTTATTATTCTTACATTGTATTTGAACATTTCAGGACAATTAAATGTCACCATCCAATTACTAATGGAAGAATTGGAAAAGAGTGTGTGTATTTAAAAAAATGTTTGATTTTTCTTGAAAAAAACACATTAAACTGAGTAAAAATATCCAATGATATTAATGGTGGAACATATATTGACTTATATCCTTTTTTGTATTTGCTTCAATATACAGTAAGCTGTTTGTATCAAAATGTTATTTGAAAAAAAAAACATTCAACTGAGTATTAATATCCAATGTTAATGGTGGAAAATATATTGACTTATATCCTTTTTTGTATTTGCTTCAATATACAGTAAGCTGTTTGTATCAAAATTTTATTTGAAAAAAACAAACATTAAACTGAGTATTAATCCAATGATATTAATGGTGGAAACTATATTGACTAATATCCTTTTTTGTATTTGCTATAATATACATTAGCTAAAATTTCATTTCTCCCAAAATATAATTGGGGGTTTACCCCCAATTATATTTTGGGAGTGGCTATCTTTCTCTTTTCCTTGCTATATTATTTTTCCTAGATTATATTTCCGTCATTTCTATTACGCATTGTTAAAGTATTTTAAGCCATCTCGGGCACATTTGTATAAAATAACACAACAAGAATGGTGATATACATTCAGGAAATATGTAGTTGAATTGGATTTGATTTTTGATTTTTGACAAGTCTTCAAATTAATAAATATAATCACTTCAGAAAATTTGATAAATTATTATACTCAATAGTCAAAACATTATCAAAGTATTTTAACCATTTTTGGCAAGCTGGTATGAAATAACTCAATGGGAAGGTGATGTTCATTCTGAAGATCAATAGCTGAATTGAAAAAGTGGATACAGGGATTGATTTCACTAACATTTACGATGCATCGTAGCTACTACGAATGGTTTAGCTCGTAACTACAACTAAATATCACAAAGACATGAAAACCCTACGAAAGTGTTCACCGCATCGTAAGGTATATATGAATTATGTATTAGAAAAATAAAACCCTTTGTTAACATTGCATGGGGTCAAGCGATGGTTGTAGCTAACAATGGGTTTTGGTCTTACAATGTCAATGGGTTAACGATGCATTTTAACGTTAGTGAATCGACCAAAGGTTTGGGCAAATAAATGTATCAGCTTGGACCAAACCAAAACATCCCTCTTGGACCACTTGTTGCAAGTGTCTCTTACTCCCACATCAGAACAATCACAATCCTGATATTTAACAAACACACATCAAATGAGGGGAACACAATACGACTTACATTCTGGCAGCATTCCGACTTCTCGACATTTGCGTAGCCTACACTCTTGGCATTTCCGCCTCATGTACATGTCCATTTCGCAATTTCCCCCTCTTGTGCATTTGTACTGTGCATTCTTGGTTATACTTCGCCTAAAAAAACCTACATAGACAGAGAAAACAGAACAATCATAAGTTAATATTAAATGTGCATTTAAAATCAGGGAGACATATTGTATTTTAAACACCTTTGTTTATACGTGTAACAAGATCTATATGGCACTGATGGATCACATGACATGGCTTAAGTTATAAATATAACTGAAAAATATGAACAATCAGGTTTTGGTTTAAAGTTGTCAATACTGTTGTTTATCAATTCTGGATCTTTTTCTTTATTCATTCTATATAAGGTGAGAGGAGCGTGGCAGAGCGGTTAGAGCATTGGACTTGTAATCGCATCAATATATGCATTCCCAGATTGAATCCAGGGCCTGCCTCTTTTTTCCTTGGGCAAGAAACTTTACTTGCTCCAAGCTTCAGAGGGCAAATTAGGCCGTTGGTCCCACCTGAAGTGTTCCCGACACACTGTAAAAACTTCACGGGCTATTCAAGAAGAATAGGGAAAATTTCCTGGTCATGTTGACTATACCTTCAAAAGTATATCATTTATCTCTTGAACCAAAGAGCTCATCTAGATGCTGATTAGGCTCTGATGAGGTGAAAAGCGTAGTTCAAAGTAGAAGGCCTACAGCAGGGGTTCTCAACTAGTCCTTACAATGCACTACATAAATGAGAAAATAGTAGGGAAAGCACCAAACTTGCCTATTTCTCAGTGCATTTCTAATGTATTTCTTTGTTTTTAGAAGGCGTCAAAGCGCCAATCAATACTTGACAAAGCGCCAAATTTCGGTGCGCACACTGCTAGTTGAGAATCCCTGGCCTACAGGGATAAAGTGATTGTGTGCCCATATCATAACAATTGATAGCATACTTGTATAGATCTGAAAACAATGCCTTGAACTCTCCAAACAGATTTGTTCTATAAATTACGCAACTAAGGAATGGAAAAGGACTAGATCATATGGTTTTAAAAGCAAAACACACAAAGCTGGGAAGAAATTTACATTTGTCAAAATGAATAGGTCACATTACCATTATCCCTCCGTGGGACCTACGGTACATTTTTTGCAAAAAACAAAGGTCCCAGCGAACTCTATACAGCCATACATTTGTATTTACTAAGGGTGTAGAGAGATATTTGGGTACAAAGAACATGAATGTTGCAGGTATTTTTTGACAATCCTATCAAAAAAGAACCCTTCGCAAATACAAATTTCAAGGTTAAATCGCAGACAATCATTCTGCTATCACAAACTGCATACGTTGAAAGTCCAATAAGTGTCTGATTTATAAAATCAAAGAGTTAAAAGAACTTTTTTCCTCTAGTGTACCTAGAAAATATTAATCTGTGATGAATTCCACATATAAATGTAATGTGCAACATCAAATGGTAGGCCTACAAGTTGCTGCCAATCGAGTTTAGAGATACTTATATTAAACTTGAAAATAGCAAAGAAAATGAGATATCTTTAGATTTTTTATTGTATCTTCTCAAAACCAGCTCACCTGGTTTCAAATATAATTTCTTATTTTGAAGCCTCATTAATCTCTTTCTAGTAGTGCAAAAATGGCATTTAGTCAAAGATTGCCAACTTGTACCTTTCGATGTGGCTATCAGACATACACAGTAACAGGAAAATTACATGTATCACCTTCAAAGCATCAAAGAATGCTATTACGTATTTCACACCAAGGTTGGGAGGAGTGGCTAAAAGTCTTAATCTTAACCCTAACACTTTTGACCATTCCTTGAAATCTGAAAGTCATAAATGGGGGATTTTCACCTGGATTCGAACCCACAACCTCCGGTTTCCCGGTGCAATTATCACTATGTCAAGCCACTGAGCAGGCGTTGCTATGGAAGCGATTTCGTGATCATAGCTAACTCGGGTCTGTGACGTATTTGGATTTAGGCGAATTTCTTAACTTTGTGGAATGGGATATTGTGAGATTCAGTGGGGTTAGGGTAAGGACATAGAGGTGTGGATCTTTCTTAAAGAAGTGGTTAATGATAATGATAAAAAAAAACATTTTGCTTTTCAAAATCAAATGAAAAAAGTTATACTTGAATCGTAAACTGATTATTTTTTTATTGCTTTTGTAACAATTTACCATCATCATTATAACTTTAATCAGAACATAAAGGGAGCACATAAAAACTGAACCGGCGACTGACTGCTAAGAACCGCCGGTTCTGGTCCGTTACAATAGTTTAGAACAATGGAAAACGGTCAGAATTGCCGGTTCCAAGCAGTCGGTCGTCAGTTGAGTCTTAAAGCGGTTACTTAGTTTTTTGACAATTACACTTTTTAAATCATCAACTAACCTTTGCATCCTTCACAGCTTAGTGCATTATAATGAAACCCTGACGCTCTGTCACCGCAGACCAAACATAATTCTAAATCAATTCGAGGCGCTGGACCTTTGCGTTTCTTGAGAGCACTAGCACTATCTAACATTGTTTGCGAGGTAATGTGGCTTTTAATTGGTGGGGAGTCTGGTAGACTATTTGATGAACTATATTGAGAACTACCGTATGTTGGCCCCATGTCATAGTCGGTGTCTGGAGGCTCTCGTTTAACTAAAACGGATTGACCACCGGTATCTGAAAAGACAAAATGATAGGGTAAAGCTTAGTGAAACAAAAACTAAATTACACATTTTAAGTTTTATAATTTAGTATACATGTAAATGTCACATAATCAGAAAAGCTAGAAAACTTTACAATACTGAACGATTTATGAAATATTTATATTATTCTTTTCAGCGGTACATGTATACCAAAATCTGCAAAAAATTCCCATGTTTCTTGCTGAAATAAAATCTAGCTTTAAATAATAGAACCTGTCTGTGGGACACTGAGAGTATTCAACTCGAAAAATCTTTCTGTAAAGCAAAATAAACCATTGAAACACAAATCACATACCAGAATCATTTGAACCAGAAACCCATTACAACTGATTGTGCATTTACTATTTTTAGAGCCCATCTTTCTGGCAAAGCTCTATATGCATGCCCTTGGTAATGCATGTGAATGAACTTGCTTTGAACCTATAAACGGGATTGCTTGTTATGGCTGACAAGGGGAAGGGGCTGGACAACCTAAAATGAAGGTAATCAAATGAATTTCACAATTTTTATGTATCCTTATAAATGCATTTGTAGCGTTATGGACAAAATCATTCTCAATGTTCAAGATATTCTACCCATACATTTGACGAACAGATGAAGTGTGAAAATAAATTTCTTGAGTAAAATTTACAGTAAATTTTAAAGTTGTGCAAAATTATGCCCGGTATTGGGCGTTTTTGGCGACATTTTTTCCATTCACTTGCTTATAGCAGTCTAAAAATGTTATTCCTCCTGCATTCAAAAACTTAATATAATATAAAAAACATCTTGACCCCAGTTGATAAGCTTCCTTTAGCTAATACTAGGTACCAAGTGCCAAGTTGAGTTGCCTTGGCAAAAATCTCCCCCGTAAAAAACTTATGCATTATGAGTTCCCCTCCCCTCGACCATGTGAGGCCCTATATCTATTTTATTTATTACAATCTGGAATATGTGGTAACATTTCAATACATGTGGCACATTGATTTTTTTTTCTCCTTCAGATTAGACTTCAAGTCTGTTTTTGAAAATGGCTTGCATGTTGTATACGGTTCGTGTATTGCCTGAAGGCTTCGATGAACTTGCTGGCCATCATCGTTACATAAGCGAGCCGGTACGTGAGCATCAAAATTATTTTGCATAATGTGACATGCATGTTTTACTGTACATATTTTCTGTTCGCATATTATGAATAATTTCAAATTCATCCAGTGGGTTTATTTATTATTTGAAAACTAGAACTAATTTTAATTTCCAAATGTTAGAGCATGGAATCCATCATATTTTGGTAAAAAAAAGTTGCTGGCTTTTTTTGCAAAATGGTGGCACAGATTCAATTTATTTTGTTTGAAAAATTATAACAAAATAATTTTTTTGTAATTTGACCGATTAATTTGTATCAAAAAATGTTTTTAGAACTTTGTGTCTAATTTCATTGAATTTTTTACATTTTACAGAAATTATAGCTTTCCTGATGGCAGGATATTTTTGTTTTGTGATATTTAAACCTATTTTTCAGCTGCCATTTTGAAACAGAAAAACAACAATTTTCAATTAGTTTTTTTTTTCTCTTGTCTCATGTGAATATGTACCAATTCCCCCAAAATGTGTCAAAGGACATTTTTTGGTGGGACAAATATTTATATTTACGCATATGTAAGGCTCAAAAGACCCACTTTTTCAGCACTGTCACCCAAAGACCCCTATTTTTTAACAATTCCATGTGCTCTCACTCAAAGACCCAATGATTTTTCATAGTTTTTCTCTCATCGAAATGCAAATTTCTCCCACCGAATGCCCCAAATCCTCCTTATTGTGGACACATATCCTTTTTATTGGGAAAAACAAAAGAAAACACCATTATTTTGGGCACACGATACTCATGTTTGTTTGTGTTGACCACAAGTATGATTAGATGATATGCACTTGAATCAGGAAAACATTGAGGTTTTAATATGAGGCTACAACACTGTTACAACCTTCCAAATGTATGCTATGAAGGCCACTATGGCAAATAAACAAAATGATAAGCCCTTATCTATCTGACCTCTTTGGTACATACCTAGAACCACAGCCAAACAAAATTTTAATACAGTGGAACCTCGTTAACACAAAATCACCCGGGACAACAATTTTAGTTTGTGTTATCAGGATTTTGTGTTATCCAACTGAATTTGCATAAAAAATTCACACTTGGGACCATACAACCATTTTGTGTTATCAGGGTTTTTGTGTTACAGATTTTGTGTTAACCAGGTTCCACTGTATAGACCAACATGGTTGTGTTCATACTATCCTAGAAGTTCAAACAACTGTAGGTCAGAAAATCCTAGCATCTTTTGACATAATCTAACGCTGTCGATACTATCCGTTTAACGTTCCAATATTAAACAGACGATGACCGGTTCAACATTTAACTCTTTTGCTGAACGGAAAAACCATTATATCAAATCATTAAATCATGAGAAAATGTAAGCAAAGTGAAAGAAATATTATTTTCTTTTGACTGAACCATGTGCATTTTGAGTTCTCCATTTTATGACAAAACACTGCAAAATGTGGTGTTTTTTTAAACAATAAAGACTGCCTTCTTAAGTTTTAATGTGCACTTGCATTCCGACTCCCCGAGTTTGTTAACCGGTCCAAGTCAAGACTTTTTTGTTGTTATCCGGAGCTCATTGCTTACTAAAAGTGCCAAAATGGCTGATTTTGTATAATTTTTAACAGTACTGCTGGCGGCTACACTTCTCAAAGTCAACCCTCCTGCACAGGCTAGATCTTGCCCATATCCCTCGACCAACCCCCACCACTGATCAATCTCCCCTCCGATCAACCCAATTTAACGACTAAGCATCGAGGCTGTCGCCAGCCGAGGCCCAATTCATTCTGACTGACCAATTAATTGGGCTCTGTGCAAAAGCTAGGACAGGCTTGTGACATTCCCATCTTTATCGCGATGTTAGAGTATGCTGCTTGTACCCCAAACACCATGGGGCAGGAGAAAGGAATGACAGCTGCATACAACCATGGTACTAGAAATCAACTTTCAACCTTGCCAGAATAAAATATTCTTGGTTAACACCTACCTAGACAAGAGATACAAAACTTTTCTAATAGATCAAATCCCCGCTCTAATTGCTAATTAACTGCTCATCAAGTTCAAGGTGTGGCGATCATTTAACAGTCTGTCAGGTACTGAGATACTTGATAAACACTTCCTGTCATAAAATACCAGAAGTTCTGGTAACGGCTTTTGTGAGATTTGGGCCCGAAATTATGCTCCTGGAGCAGCTGTTCCAGGAGCAGTATCTAATACATGCTCCGGGAGCATGTTTAAATATTGTCTTGCAAATTGGCATTGATAAAGAAGCAAGTAACTAGATACAGTATATCTAAATCATGCTCCGGGAGCATGTTTAAATGTTGTCTTGCAAAAGTGCATTGATAAAGAAGCAAGTAACTAGATATATCTAATAAATGCTCCGGGAGCATGTATTAGATATATCTAGATACATCTAGT
>JXSR01S009694.1:31766-41915 GCA_000969725.1 Ophiothrix spiculata
TTATTTCAAGTGAAATTTGTGCTTTCAGATCTGCAATATATGTAGTTGCTGTTACAAAATGTGATCATTTAAAGAGTATACTTCAGTTGTAAGCTACCCATAACCTTGATGTAATATATTACAACTATGACAACTCGTTAGTAATAAAAGATACTACATACTACGTAAGTATTAAAATTCTGTTTTTTGATTAATTATGTTTTTACAAATAAATTTACAGTTTATCATCTTTAAATTGGGTCGGGCAGGAAGGAAAAGGGGGATATTTCAATGGCCAAAATACTATCATGATTATGTATCGCAAGAAATGTCAAATATCTGCGTAGATGAAAACACAAGCAAAAAACACCTGCATAAATCTTATGGGTAAGATGCAACCAGCTGCACAACCATTCATCTCTTACTTGGAACATTTTAACCCAGAATTTCAGCATCGCTATCTACTCAAGACAGTACATTCTTAACATAATTAAATTTTGACTCCCAGTAGCAAATTTACCCAGAAATTCATCTTCTAAATTGACACGTCTTGTTTGCTCAGTCATGGAATAAAAAAGAGCACATCTGATCAGCTGAGAACAGTGTTTAGTCAGAATCAACAGTACTAAAGCTTACAATACTCTTTTTCTATCTACTCCATATACTAAATCAATTCCTCTTAGCTTGTTACAGTCAAACCCACTGAATATATACTGTAACAACTTGTTTGAATCTTAAAATCTACAATAAGGTAATTTCCATGGCTCCGCGTTTCCAAATAAATATGCTAAATCACTCCATATTTGTCACTATAATCATAATCTACTGGGACACTGTAATGTTTACACACACACAATATGCGTCTCTCTGATCCAGTCACTAGCTCTGTACTTGTCGTCCCCATATGACCTCAAGTCACCCGGGAGATTTTTATAAAATCTTCTTGCTCACTGCATTTTGCAATCATCAGAGAAACCGCACTGTGTAAATTGTTCATATGCTCTATATGTTTATCGGTTTCCACCAAAATGCGGGTATTATTTTGCAATGGCAAGTCGGAACGGCACATGGCTAAATCGTCTCTTCTTATAACACCAAAGTGATTTTACCTTAAGTTCATTTAATGTAAACAAGTTGGTCATGCACACATCGCTTAAAGTTAGCTTAATGTTCTCGTGTTCAGTGAGAAACACGATGATAAGCTTTACCTTATGTAATCATTGACTGAACACTTGATACGGTTTTTAGATTCAAGTTGTAGATAACTGTACTGTGGTGCACAGCTAAATGCTATGGGAAATTTGAGTAAAACGCATATGTTACTGATTTTTTCTTGTGTTTATTTTCTTCGTAGAAATACCGTCAATTTTAAGTCGATTCTATTTGTATCAAATTTTACCAACCTTGGATTTAGGATTACTTAATATGAAGATGGGATTTGGAATTTCACTTCGAGGTCTGAAATTGAGTTTGACATGAATAAATACTTTTGACCTTTTTAATGGTTGTCCAGTATCAAATTGAAAATAATATATTTAATATTAATTTCATAATGAAATGATTACATAATAAAATAGGGGGGTAGAGTTAACATCCATTTATTCTATTTGTATCAAATTTTACCAACTTTGGTGGATTTTTAAAGATTTTTATACCAATTTATCAAATTTGTCCTGATTTAATCATCAGTCTCCTGGATTCAAAACATATTTAAAATCAATAAATGGAAATAAATTTCATCCCGATATATTCAGAAAACCAACAGCATGCTTTTGATGTGAGCAGAAGCGACTCCAATTCATATCATCAAGCCATGATGTAGGTTTTTATCTCAAACGCTGTCTATGTGTCAAAGTGACAAGTGTGATCATTCTTTGCATTTATTTCTGTCTATCATTTGTTTTGCTAATCAGTGCGAACTTGGCCTGACCAAATGGCATATCAGCTATAATTGTCTGCTAAATCAATCACATATACGCATCAATTAAAACCTAACCACCAATTGCATCTGGCTTTTCTGTCATCGATGCTACTTATTCATCACAAACCAGATCTGATATAGGTGAAGAAAAAAGGTACAGGGGATTTTCTGTATACAGTATACACAGGTAAATGTATTAATCCTATAATGATAATAATAATTACGGTTTATTTCAAACTCTAATCGTGACACACAGGTCAAATTACTAGATTACTAATTAAATCGGCGCCAATATTGCAACATTGAAACAACTATAAAAATAAGAATTAAGTGCCTTGCCCAAAGACACAACATGTTGATACGACCAGGGCTCCAACTAAAAACCTATGGATTACTAGACAGATGCTTTATCCACTCAACCACACGATCCTTTCCAGTCATATGTTGTATGTCATACGGTATGCAAATTTTTTGGTTTTGGGCACCAGACTGGAATACCACCCTCAAAAAGTCCTAAAATAGCACCAACATTCCATTTCATAGAAGAGCTCAGAAGAGCACAAAAGAGCTGTGGGAGCTCATGTGCAATTGAGCTCCTCAAAGGTTAAGGTCTGAAGAGTGCAGAAGGCATCTAGTGAAACATGGGTTTCATTTTGGCAGTTGGGATGTGATGGGTGAGATTTTGTCTCAGACTGGAATGAGTCAAAGCGTTCGGCCAGTCTCCACAATTATAATATTGCTGTGAAGAGATCACCATATCTCCTTCACAGCGAATCTATTGCCTTCTAAGCATTGCTGAATCTACTTCATAACCCGAGATGAGATAACAATGTGAAGTTGATATTTTTAAAGGATGCAAAATTCACTGTTGAGGTTATGATTTATAGTGATTTATATGCGATCCCATCACCGCAAAAATTCAAGATAGTAAAGTGGCTCAATAGTTTTATTCACAACAAATATTCAGTTCAGAATAAGTTCAGATCCAAGTATATCATCATAAATACTTTTTATTTGCATGTTCACATGTACCAAAAGTACTTGTCAAATATACTCATAAATTGTTAAATATTGATCTTTGTGAAAACACATTATGCATGACAAAATGTAATCTCATGTTGCTGAATCATGTCCCAATAAAGAACATTGTTTGTCACCTCCAATCTGATATCCAATGTTACATATTGTATTTTTGTTATTACACACTTCCTGCATCGTGGCATGCGCGGTGTCAAAAACCTTGGTCGCGTACCGAGATCGCTCCCTTGAGTGTTACAGACCCTGTAAGCTGGATCTTTAAGAGGTATTAAATAAAATGGTTCGTTCAATACCACCATTTACAAGTTGAAACAGATACATAATACTTGAGCCCCCACGAGACGACGAGCGAGGCAGTGAGGCTACACTGTTGAATTCTAGGGACGGTAACATACTATGGTTTTCAGCTCCATGACAAGATCAAATGTATTGCAGAAAATTTTTGACACAAAATAGATCTACAAAATGATTAAATTTCACCTCTTATAAGATTGACGACTCTGCATAATATACATATCACACAATATTGACTTCTTAATGCAGCATTTTTGCTTCGATATCCAGCCTTTAAAAGTAGCTTGCGGGTGTTTTATTCCATATTAAACATCGTGTACAGTCGTCCTACATTCTAAGTGGTTTAATTTTGAACCCAAAATCAAATTCAGGGCAATTTTTGATGTTGTATTTTATAGTGCTTGGTATCACAAAGTGTTATTTTATTCCAATCTAAAGTTATCACTCGCTATCGCTATCAAACATCTAATCCACTGCTGATAATTTGTTATGAAAATGGAAAAGTCTTTAAATTATTGACTACACATAGTAATGGCAAATATCAAATATATAAAGGGGAAAAAGGAGAGACGAGCGAAAATCAAATTTACAATTCACTTACGGTTTGTTTGCACTGCTAAGTACCTGTAAGCTTACCGTGCTACTCAAACTGAAGGGGAAAAAGCTATCGTCGTAAACTACAGTACTGAGATAAGACGCATTTACCTTCTAATTGCCACTCTGCTTCGACAAGGTTGGAAATAAAATACTAGGTGCCTAGGGCCAAAACGCGGATAAATAGTGTAACACACACCCGAGAAAACAGATCTAATGTTCAAAATCAAACCTATACACCTTGGAATTAATAACGTAGATGTGGAGTTCCTTCTGACCATGAAAATGGTTAATACCTTCTCGGTGATGTACTTGATTGCAAATAACACGAGGGAAAGACATGATGTTTACTACGTAAGTTTAGGTTCACGAGTGTTTACAAGAAACTGACCCTACAGACATATATGAGAGTGCGATTCAGTCTAGCCTTTGTATTACTACTATTTACATCAAAAGAAATGTGCGAGTCAACTTGAATTTGACAGGATTTGACAGGGCCAGTGCTATTTTTTGAGGTTAAGGTAAGGATTCTCTCCTATCTACTGAAGATAGCAGTTCAAGGGGATGAATAATTTATGTATTCACATTTTATCTGGCTATACATTTGTTTTTCAGATGATTTTGGATTGATTTCAATACAATTTATTGAGAATTTAAGATGATTTAGTTTCTAAGTTTCTTAGCCAGAGGTGTATTTCACTAAGGTTTTATTTGTAAGTATATTCTTAAGTCTAAAACGATCATGTCTAAGAATGATTGTAAAATCTATTTTACAAAAGGTTGTAAAAGTAATCGCAGCTAAAAACAAATATACAAACAATCGTAACAAATAAATCCCCTACCTGATGCTGGGTGTATTTCACACAGAGTTACGAACGTTCGTAGATTTCCAATTACTGCCTAATTACTGAATTCTACTCCAAAAAGTTCACGCTCTCCAAAGTTATTTATGCAAAGCCTATTGGTAGCCATTTTCATCTACTTACTACTATATAATTCCGTATGACACAAAATGAACCATATATAATGAATTCCAAATGTATGATCATATTTACAATGCTTACAATGACTAAAAGTGACCATAGACTTTACGATATTTAAGATATATATTAAGATATTTACAAATGCATTTAATTACAACTCTTTTGTGAAATAAATGTACGATTGTCCGTAACTTTATGAAAGAATTTTGTACTTATGAACAGTTCGCAATACATGCGAACATTTTTAATTGTTTGTGAAATATACCTCTGTGATCTTAAACCAGTAAACACATATCTATACCTGTAAAATACACCCCTGTTTTCTTAAAACAGCAAACTCATATTTATACCACATAATTTTATTATACCAGAGATTTAACTTGATGGCTATTTTGAACATTATAGAGCAAATAGGGTAGCAAATTGGGTCTGGTTAAGGAAACTGGCCAAACTATTTTGGTACAATGATACGCATGTACATTAATAATATTGGTGCAGAACATACAGGTCTTTTGCAAAAACTTTGCATTTGAGAAATGACACAAGCCTGAAAGCAACTGACACAGAATGTTACACCTCATAAGCAAGGACTGTATACAGTCTGTATGCACAAAAGAGGTTTAAGAATTAGACTAGATTTAAAGTTAGACATGGTTTAAGTGAAATATTACATAACAGCTAAATATATTTTCCTCAACCATTATATTATATATTTTGTGGTAATTGTAAGAATTGTAATTGAATCTTTAATAATGATAGCTGTTGGAGTTCAAAATGCTAGAAAAGATCTTTTTATGGCAGTAGCAATTTGTACTTAGGCCGGTTTAACTTTAAACCCAGTTTATATCTTAATATGGAGTTTACCTCTACTAGGATTGCCTCTTTTAATAGATAAATTTTGCACTTTGTTTTGAAACTTACCTATTATCGGAAGAATGAACACATATGGTAGTAAACGTGCATGAAAAAGAAAAAAGACAAAATATAACAATTAGTCCATAATAAAAACAAATATAAACATATTTTACAACATTTTCATCTTTAAAGCTGTAGTTAAAATGATTCTCTTGCATCAAAATATCTATATGGCAAGCAACAGCATGCATGAATGCAAACATAACATTAAGCAAAGTTGTGGCGAGCCACAGTAGACATGAATGCCAACATAATACTGAGTAGACTATATCAAACTTCTGATGCAGGGTATATCAAAGTTCCAAAGCCAATCCAAATCTTATGTTGGAGTGAAATCAAATGACATTAAATGCTAAGGATGTGCCCAAGACGTCTATTGCATGTATGCTTAAATCATTGTGACACCACATTCTCACTTTTTCTTCTCTTTCAGAAGAGTACACTGCAATATATCCAATGTACCTATATATCAACTGAAAATCACAAAAAATGTCAAATATATATCACCTCTGTATACATATTCAAGGTATCAAAGATTCATCTCCTGATATGTTTTAATTTGCCGCAACAAATGTCATGCACCCATAGCACAGATTAGAATGATGTTTCATATCTAATCATTCTGACAAGTGTATTTAACCTCAAACGCTACCAAACTTTGACATTGCAACTTACAATATTTTGCGAGATATCATCTATCTTTTCATATCATCTATCATTTCACTTTTTGCACACCCTATCAAACAATTCACAGTGTCTTCTATGATTGATCAGATATTAGCATAAAGTAGTAAAGTGCTATAAAACTGATATTGTTTCAAGTGATGAATTGGTAAGGGCATAAAATCAAGTATCTTGACGTAAACCATTTGAACAACCCACGCATTTGGCACAGTGGAACAATAAAATGTACGATGGATTATCATTACATCATGTCATATGTGAGGTTTTTGCTGTGATTACATGAAAGAGGTTCCTTAAAAAATGTTGGTTTCTTTTATATCTAAATGGTATTGGTAATATTTCTGTATTTGGAATATCAGATGAACCCATCATTTGTTGGTTATAATCCTTTGCATGGGTACCAACACAATTTCAGTGCTAAAGAATTCTCCTTAAATATTAAGAAGAACTGGGGGGGGGGGGGGGCACCAAACCCAAGTGTAAGGGTGCTACAGCCATGGTGCTTTTGGTTGATTCAGGCCATGTTCTGAATATTATAATCTAAACCTATATACTTTAAAATCTCAATATAGTGCCCCTTTTCCCAGTTGCCATTTTGTGCCATATTTTTTATATGGTTTAAAAGATGAAATTGATTGCCTGTGTCTGATATATAACGAATGTAACTTTCATTTTAACATCTGATTAGTGATGTTGTAGACCTGTTGGTATTGTGGTAACGAACACGTTTATGAGCAAAACATGAGGTGCACTATATCTAGATTTTAAAGTATATTTAATAACAAAATTAACTGTATAACAGAAAACACAGCCATTGAAAGACGCAACTGCACTGTTATTTCATTATGTTGAAACACATCAGTTTTAGCAACACGAACTTCTATATAATTCTGGCTTTGATAAACCACTTAAGTTTGCAATGATGAAGAAACAAAGAAACTTATGACATTTTTAATTAGAAAAACATTTCAAATCAAAAATATTTTAAATGCTAACATTTCTCTAAAATGTATTCAAGCAATACAAAATTAATGTGTATTTTCACTCCGATATAGCACGAGTACATGCACCATCTCTCCCCTTAATAAGATAATAGATAATTTATACCCAAGTTGATTAAATCCCGTCTTGATCAAGTGTAGTTTATCGTTGTCCAATTACCCATTCTCAGGTGCACGCAAGAACCAGAGCAAATCCTGTGGTAGAAACAATTTAGGTTAACAGCCTAGATGTACGTGAAATAATTATCATCTTAATAAATTTGATTAATAAATCATGTCCTCTACAGAGACAAAAATGGAACCTTGTTTGGATACAATAATCGTTACATCTAGCTTTATTTATTCTAAATTAATGTAAATTCAAACATTCAAATAAGTCAAAATAAAGCCCCCAAAAAGTGATGAAATTTGAAAAAAGAGAAAAAATTAAAAGAAAAATGGCAAAAAGAGACTTATGACTAATTAAGTAGACTTCTGAATTTAAAGCCGAGGCGTATACAAGTGTACAATTGTTACGTTAGAGCAATGGAAAGAGCCAACATAATGTCCCCATTCTTCCCATCTTCATATAAAGCTTTCACCATAAGAACATTAATGTGTTACCATGGTAATGAAAGATACCATTATAACATACCCAACTGTTCTTTTTTCTCCCCATTTTAATGCTGATTGATTCTATTGTAATGTAACCCTCTCCCTATTTATGACCATTCACACTGACAATTCAGTCAAACAAGGCGTGCTCAAATCAAACGCATCTTGAAAATTTAACCGACCAGCAAGGAAATAACACATTTCTTCGATTCCAATGAAATTAATAAGTGTGCATGACCCGACCCCAATAAAACTGGTATATCCCTGTTCTACTACTAGATATAGGTGTTAATCATTATTACTTGTTTGATGTATTACTTGCTGAACAGGCTTATGACCATTCTGTATGTGTACTTTCTTAAAAGTCATTTGTATGAAAAAAATATATTGAAAATAAACTGATAGAAACACTCTTCAATTGAAAAAGACACAATTTTCTTTCAGATATCTACTGACACTAGCAATAATAATTAAATTCCATGTTAAAAAGTTTACCTTCATTATTAGCTTTGAATTAGACTAGACTGCTAGTTGTATGTTAGGTTTTGTCGACACCTTCCATAACAAATGTTGTCTGTAAAATATTGCACCGTCAACTTTCAAGGAATGTATTAAGTAAAGCATCAAAATAGCCCAAAATTACGCACATGAAAAAATAGAAAATGAGGAAAAAAATGGTTGTCAAATATGCAACCCATTCATTTGATTTCTTCAACATTGTACTTAATGTCGGCAAAGCCCATATTGAGATATTAACAAAATAAATGGGCGCACATTATAATCGAAGCAAGTGGACTTTTTGTGGCTGTTTTTAAAACATTGTTGAATTCTTCTTGAAAAGGTAAATGTAACTTTTGATTTAACGGGTCAAATACCTTATGCTTTAGATATTACTGAAAGAAAATAACTTTCTTTAGACAGAAAACACACTTTAATAAGATGAATTAATACTGTATCTGAAATCAACAATACAACATACAGCATCTAATAATAATCTCATATTTATGTCATATTTACATTTTCAAAACCAAAAGAAGACCTGGATCTGACAAATCTCCATAATTGCCCAATCAAGGAATAACGCAGTATGAGCATTTCAGATAAGATGCAAGTTACATTCTTTTACCTAAGAAAAGTCCAACAGAAATAAGAATAGATGATGAATGCTCTTTTATGACCCAAAACAGTATCTACTTTATCCAACATAAGTGCATACAACCTTTTGTCACAGGAAATGTTTGAAGAGAGATTGACTGCTTAATGGAAGTATCTGCTATATGCAAATATGAGTGTTTCTTCTTTGTAAGGCAGATATATTATTTTGAATTATTGATAAACGTTGACAAGATATGGAATATAAGCTTTGATTGATGAGAAACACAATATATTATGGTAAGATTTCCTTTTGCAAATAACACATGTACAGAAAGCAAAATGTAATCTAAAAGTCATAATGGACATATCAATAAATCATGTCATGGTAAATATAATTAAGCCTTTTTATAAGTACTTTCTTTTATCTCAAACATATATTGGACAAAATTTTTGTTTGCAGATGATTTACACTTGGGATGTTAGAAAATAGAAGTTTGATACAGTCTCGTGAAACTTTGTTTGACTTATTTTTTAGAATAGATGGAAAACTAGTATTTAGGTTAAACATGTTTAAAGATGGAAAACTTGTATTTAGATTATGCATGTTTAACATAGTAATAAAGCTATTCTCTACACAAAATAAAGGTACATGTTAATGCTATGTTTAAAAAACACAAACAGTTTTGCTTGTAACTAGCACAAAAAGTTTTTTTTCCTAAAAATATCAATTTACATCTTTAATTGCAGAATAATAGAAAATTATATTCCTGAACTTTCTGACTGAATTTAACTATACAATTTTACAAGTTGCCATTATTATTACTAACATTTCAAATGATGCAAAAATTTTGAAAGGACTAAATTACCAAAGATTATGTTTTGCCCTTGCAAAAACACACACAAAATCCGTATCACCAGCTATAACAACATAGTATACTACACAAAGCAAATTACAATTTCTCGTAGTAAACACAAGCCCCCAACATGCATCAATTGATAGAAATACCCCCATGGTTAATTTCCCAAGTCAAAAAACACGGCTTGTTCAAGT
>JXSR01S009695.1:1899-21313 GCA_000969725.1 Ophiothrix spiculata
TTTAAAATTTCTTTTGATTTTTCTGCAATCTATGATGTGAAAGGAATGTTTTACAAACGAATCTTTAGCTTTTTCTCATTGTATAGCATCAATAAATACGTTTAGAGAATAGCCTCATACCCAAAATCAACAAATGAAGTAAAATTCAATTGTTTGACTTTTTTGAAGGTTTTGATTAAAATTTTGCCAATATCTGGTGATTGACTGTTATTTTAAACATAAGAAGTGTAAATCATCCACAAACAAAATATCAAAATTTTGTCCAATGCCCCTTTAAGAGAACAGCCTCATATCCAAGATCAACATGCAAAACAAAAATTATATTTTTTGTTTGAAATTATTTCAGTAACTGATGCTTGAAAGTTATTACCTAACAGTAATCGCCTGCAGATAAAATTTTGAAATTTTGTCCAAGGTACCTTTAAGTACCATTTCAAAAACCACTGACATAGGGGAGACAAATTCTGAAAGTTTTGTATCTTTTTTGCATTCTATAGTGACGAGGTTTTAAATAATAATAATAATAATAATACACACCATTTATAGAGCGCCTTATACATCTGTTTCAAAGCGCTGATGCCTATTATTACGCTGCCTTCAGAAAACCGTCACAATCATTTCGCATTCACCTAGGAGTCGCTGGCCAAGTGCACACCCTATCTGCACTTAGATTGTAATGTTTCCCATAACAGCTTCCCAATAACGCTCGGGTAGACGAAGCAATGAGGATTAAATGCCTTGCCCAAGGACATAACCCGTTGACCGTAGCGGGGCTCGAACTCACGACCTACTGATTTGGAGTCCTGCTCTATTCCACTAGACCACACAAGCTCCTCGATAAATAAATATACCATTACACCTGAAAGCGTTTACAGATACAACTCTCTTGAATTCACATAAAGAATTATCATTATTATCATCCATTGTAATCTCTACATTTCCTAAATTCCCAAATTGACAAGAATACAAATAAAATCAACTTTGCACTCCAAGAAACATCAATGCAAACAAGCATATACATAACATATTTTAGATTTACAGGGGAGATACCTGGGGTCGATTTCACTAACATTACGATGCTTCGTAGCTAACGAAGGGTTCAGCTCGTAACTACAACTAGACTTCACAAAGTCGTGAAAACCCTTCGTAAGTGTTCACCGCATCGTAAGGTATATGAATTATGCATTAGTAAAATCGACCCCTTTGTTAACGTTGCGTGCGGTCAAGAGGTGGTCGTAGCTAACGGTGGGTTTTGGTCTTACGATGGGTTAACGATGCATTTTAATGTTAGTGAAATCGACCACAGGTCCGCTGGCATTTTTATTCTGCCATGGAGGCAAAATTGGGGGTATTCGGGTTGTTGCCGATGATACATCGTACCTTGTAACAATGCACGAATATGGAAACACACACACATATGCTTTGTGTGCTGGTTGACATATTACCCCAATTTGAGCTCCATGGCTGACGACACCATTACATGGGTCGGTATACAAAGTCTGGTATCTTCCCTGCCCTGTAAAACTATGATTTTAAGAATAGTTTTAACCTTGCATTTAAAGACATGCCATTTATACAACCAGTGCAAAGTAAAATCATATGCATAACATATTTTTTGCATTCATCTACATCTATATTTTAAGACAAAATCTTAACTTTGCATTCAAAGATGTCATGCCTTTAGCCAGTACTAGCAAAGAAACCTCTGCACAGCATACCCTATCCACTCGTCCAATTCAACTCTTTTCTGACTGACAAACCTTTAATTTTTTAAATACTCCAACTTTCAATAGTTTGACAAATCACACTACTCTATGATGAAGCATTATACAAGTATTTTGACATCATTTTTGGCACACTTGTATGAAATAATCCAGTGCTACAGTGACATACATTCAGAAAATACATAGTTGAATTGGACGAGTGAATAGGGTATCTATGCATTCAAATACGAGTGATAACTTTGCGTTAAAGTATATGTTATACCTTTGTTTGCTGTATGCTTTTGTTGTTCAGATTACTTTATTTTTGTTTCGTTGAAAAATTGATAGGCTCCAAAAGTTGATAGCACACTCAAATAAACAAATCGGACCAAGGGTGGTTAGCATATATCACAGCACATGAGTGGTGAAAACAGATCATTATTGGAGTAAAAAAAGATGTGAAAGGTGCATTTTTAATAGACTGTACCCATATTTACGGTACTTTCAGTGTGCATTATTGGAAATAGTGCGAAAGTAGTCCATTCTTAGAATGTGTAGAGTTGCCTTCGTGGCAGTTATATTAAAAATAGAGTCCAGCAGAATTGCTTTGAAAGTTTTGTGCAGAAAAGTATCTTCTGATAGAACATTATTATTTGGTTTAGTAGAAACATTTCAGTCATGTCAAACAAACACATACAGTATTAGTATTATTCTTTATTAAATGAACCAACCTTTCCAATATTTGGATAAATCTACAGGAATCAAAGCATGCATCAAATAAAAATTAAATAATGCTTAAATAAAACATATTGTTATAGCTAGAAATCAGTGAAGTTCGGTCACAAATCACTATATTTCCTCGGGCTTAGTCTTGGTCTTGAGACTCAAGGGACCAGTGTTCCCTCTACTGTTTTGTTGAAAGTTGACAATTGCGAGTCGATTCAGACGTGAACTGAAATGTCATGATGCTCAGATTCCCCCTACAGGAATCACAACCGAAATACCCAATATCGGTCTGGAATACCCGACATCTCAGTTCTATTCATATTTAATCAGGTGTACAACGAAGTGACATAATAGCTTTTCAGTATCAAAGTGATTACGTAACTCACCTAGTTACAGGATCACGCACATCACCTGACAACAGTTAGTAAAGTCAGCGTCACTATTCTTCGGAAGATGTTAATGAACATCCAGAGTGCAGGGCCAATTGTTTACAAACGCGATCTTATGCTGCAATCCGTGGTCACGTGATCGTTTTTGTCCAAGGAATTTTGGCAGAGACTTTAGTACAATACTTTTGTGTGGTGATCAGTATGTTTCATCTGTTGTCATGTTCGTTACGTGTAATCAGATTATCACCAAGATAACTGGATCAGGCTCTCTGGTTTGGAACTATCCATATATGGGATAATAAAATGTATGTAATGTAAGGTTTTCACTCCTCACAACTTTCCCTACTTCTTTTACATGTCTGCCCCTTATTGTCATGCCTGTACAAATCACATTTTTTATGTTACCAACCATATAACTCTACTTATTTGCTTGACTCAACTATAAGGCCAAAAAAAAAATTGTTATGTTGCCCTCAGCGACCGACCCTGTTCAAAAATTTTACCAAAAAAATATTAGGGTCGGGAGAGCACCCAATATTGCTCAGATTGGGTGTTCTTTAAGAAAATATTTTGAAAATAGTGGAAAATGCACCCAAATTTGGTACTTTAGGTGCTTTTAAAAAAAAAAAAAAAAAAAAAAAAATCCGACCGACCGACTCAATTTTTCAGAAATCCCACTTGAGGGCAACACAACAATTATTATTTTGGCCTAATAGTGCAACACAAGTGACATAATGCACTCACACAAAACGATCTTCATTTGAAAGATAAATTCTGAGGCCCTAGCAGTACTCGATCGCCCAAGGCAGGGGTTCGAATCTCATGGCAATGCTCTTCATTTCAACAACACCAACATTGGGGTCAGGCAAAGCAATGATATATGATAAATTCTGAGGCCCTAGCAGTACTCAACCGACTAAGGCGGGGGTTCAAATCTCATCGCAATGTACCATAACTCACCTGGAATATTCTCCATTTGAACCAGACCAACATCAGGTTCCATCAAAGCAATTATAAATGATAAATTATGTGGCCTTAGCAATACTCGATCGCCCAGGCAGGGGTTTGAATCCCACTGCAATGTACCGTAACTCACCTGGAATGCTTTCAATTTGAACCAGACCAACATCAGGTTCCGGCAAAGCAATAATAAACGATAAATTCTGTGGCCCCAGCAATACTCGATCGCCCAAGGCAGGGGTTCGAATCCCACTGCAATATACCGTGTACTCACCTGGAATGCTCTCCATTTGAACCAGACCAACATCAGGTTCCGGCAAAGCAATAATAAATGATAAATTCTGAGGCCCTAGCAGTACTCGATCACCCAAGGCAGGGGTTCGAATCTCGCTATCTACAACATGCCTCCGTGGACTATGTGCTGTAGCAGGGAGAGCTGAAGCTGCCCGTTCAGGACTGTGTCTGCCGCTGGTTAAGAAGAAACTTGCATGGACTGGTGATGATAACGGCCTTCTTGGTAGTGCATTAGCAGTCTGGGAAAAATGACAAGGAGAATATGTAAACACAATTGTTCAGGGTTCAAATCTGAACATGTGATGATTTTTTAAAGCAATACTATAAGATTTTAATCAAAAATGGTTTATAGTAAAAACAGCGTAAAATGAAGGAATGTTACTATCTAAAAGTGTTTTCAAGTGTATTTTATAAAAATAATGTTTAGCCACCAAAAAATTGATAAAATGCACATGCATGCTTTCCTATACTAATACATGTGGAATTAAATTCGGGATCCCGAATTTTTTAATTCAATAAATGACCATAACAGAAAAAGTAAGCATCTTTGAGCCAAATCATTCTGATGGTATTCATATCTACCAAAAACAAACCCAATAATACTAAGTTCAAAAAATCAAAAGCCATAGGTGACAGGGGGCGCTTCATTTTTAACACTTTATAGTATTGCTTTAACTTTCAAATGAAGGCATTCACAATACATATGCCACCATGCAATTACTCTTGCCAGTCCACCCTTTGACCTCATCAGTCAATATAACCACTATAAAAACAAGTGTTTGTATACACTGAGATCAGGGGCCTATTTCACTAACATTATTTTTTGAGACGATTGCAAGCACCCTCGCAAATTAGAAGCCATCACAAATATAGTTTGCAATGACTTTTCAATTTCACTAACATCTTTTCACTTTTATCTCCATGGACAAGCCTATTGCAAATTTTGCGATGATCTTGTCCAAATATGGCGCGAAATAAAGTGCCGTGATATCAAGAATTTGCGAGACTTCCTTTTGCGATGTTTCCTTTGCGGATGCTCATAAGCACTCGCAAGATATTAATCAAAACAAAATCATCGCAAATGGTTTGCGATGATTTTTGTCATCACAAATCTAAGTGAAATCGGTTTCAGGAAATCCATCGCAAATTTGGGATGATCTCTCGTTTTTGCAATGAAGTTTGGCATTTGTGATGGATTTAGACGTTAGTGAAATAGGCCCCAGATTTTATTTTTTACATTGGTTTTTTACCTGCAATCATAATCAAGTAAAACAATCTATACTGATTGTTGATAACTACAAAGTGTGTATCCGCACGTGTATTTCTTATACTCAATGTTTTGCATAATTGCATGGTCATGTGTAAAATGTGTATTTGTGAGGAACATATGTCCACTTTTTACATATGCAGTGCAAATTTTAGGCTCTCATGAGAAAACTATAGATGGTGCTCTGAGTTGTAAATGCCACAAATTTCATGCATGTTCCAGTACTAGTGCAATGAAAATATAAAACATATTATTTAAAAAAGATATAAGATATTCAAAAAGATATTTGGGGAAAAAAGGAAAAACTTACCGACAAGACAAACATTGATGAGCCTGTGACAGGTATTTTCTCTTGAGTACATGCTTGGTATTTCTATGAATAGTATGTATCAGTAGCCCTCCACCCCCTCCCCCTCCCCATCTCCCTCTCTCCACCCCCATCCCACCCAAGGACTTACCGACAAGACAAACATTGATGACCCTGTGACAGGGATTTTTCTCTTCAGCACATGCTTGGTATTTCTATGGATAGTATGTATCAGGAGCTCTGCCACTTCTTGTACAGTTTTGTGAGTTGTGCCCTAGGAAAACGGAGGAAAATAAATTGTTAAGGATTGGCACATCAACATATATCATTGGGTCAGGAAGAGACAAGGTGCTACTTAGCATAGGTGGCAGAAGCGGGGGTTGGTGGGGTGGCATGGGGTACATGTCCCCTCCTAAATTTCAGAGGGAGGTCCCCCTCAAAAAATATAAAGAAGAAAGGAAGGCAAGATAAAATGAATTTCCCTTGCAGCACCCTCTAAAATTTTAACCTTCCGCCGCCACTGCCACTTAGTGCAAAAATGGTTATAGGGTCATGCTGCAAACGTAGAGGTAGCAAAATTGAACTTTTTTGGTACGGTACCTTACCTTTCCCTTTGCAAAATGGAGTTCTTTGATTTTTTTCCAAAGTTTAAATTGTATGGAACAAATCTGATTGCTTTTTCACAAAACCCATAAGACATGCTCTAAAATAGCACAAAATTTGCAAAAATTAAATGTTAGTTTTACATAGATATGACTCCAAGTTTGGGCAATTTGGTATATAGATGAGTCCCCTTTTCTTGTGAAAACTGTGGTTTTTTTTAATGATTGTTAAATAATATTTCTATGCTGCACGTCCATACCCAAACTTAACTTGGGTCACCCCTGGGAAATTACTTTTGTCAAATGCTCAGTTCTATACATTGATCAACACCAAATAGGCGGGCCTCTTCATATCGTGAATTGATACAGATATGTGCATGCGTAGCTGGATATACCACAACTGCAGGAGACGCATCACATGTTGCACGTGTGACTCGCGCATCGGCATCTATGGCGCGCGTGTAACTGGGATTATGTTTACTTGCGGATGAAGAAAGCCTCATAATTCCCGCCTATTTAGTGTTGATCAAAGTAAAGGTATAATCATTGTCTGTCAAAACCTCAATTCTTAGTTGTTGTCACTGTCTGGGAAAATGATGTTACATATGAAAATGGGAATGATAAAGGAGATGGGACACATATAATGTAGACATAGAGATCCTTAGGCGCTGGAGCATAATTAGGCCACATTTTGTGCTGCCGGCTGCAACCTGCCCACAGCCTAAATTTTCCAAGATGGCGTATAGGCTTGATTATGTACCTCTAAATAATTTCAAAACATGTAAGGAGTTGTAGCACAATTAGGCAACCACTTTGTGCGGCTGGCCGCAACCTAGCCACAACCTTAAATTTCCAAATTGGAGACGGTAGGATTAAGATTATTGTAAAATATTCAATACAAGTTTTGAAATAAGTTAGAGTTGCATAATCAAGCCTATGGTCGCCATCTTGGAAAATTAAGGCTGTGGCCAGGTTGCAGCCGGCTGCACAAAGTTGTGGCCTATTTGTGCTCCAGCACCTAATGAATATTTTACAATAATCTTGAGGTGAACAATCTAACCTACGGTTGCCATTTTGGAAAATTAAGGCTGTGGCCAGGTTGCGGCCGGCAACACAAAGTTGTGGCCTAATTGTGCTACAACGCCTTATCACCCTTTTGAAGAAATTTATAATATCGCTCTGAGGAGATCATCTCCCTTGAAAGCATTGTAATGACACCAACCTTTTAAAGAGGGCTTACTAGATCTTAAGATGGTAAGAACATTTGTGACCCGTCATATCTAAAGGTACCGTAAGGGTCCCAAAATGAAAATTATTTATTTTTTGGTCTCATCTAAAAGATTATGTTTTAAGCTTCAAAATAACACCTTGCTTTTGGTTATTGGATGTTCAATTGCAAAGTTGCATCCAAATTGGTAAAAGGCATCGGGGGCTGATTCAGAAAACTATAGTACAGAGAAAATCAAGTTTAAAGTTTGTGTACCGGTAAAACTTGAATAGAGGAAGGATTTTTTCTTGGTTCTTAAAACATTTGTCTTATGTTTTGGATGTTGGAACCTGATTAATATGATAGAATGCACAACAACAAAAGTAATGTTTCTGATGAAATTAGAAATTCGACGTGCTTTTTTACTATGCTCAGCTTCAGTTGCCTGTATCTCGTAATTTACTATGCCGACCTTAAGGTACCTTTCGATATGACGGGTCACATTTGTGACAAGAACTTTGTGGTGAATGTGATCACAATTTAATCTTTAATCATTTCAATAATTTCAAACTCACCCCTTGGTTTCCTATCCTTTCAACTAAAGCCGCAATCTTATCTACTATATCACCATCAGCCGTTGCTACAGAAACAAGTCGCATCGAACCTGAATCTTTGATGACATAATCAAAGAATACTGGTACGATGCAGAAAAGCTGAACAACTTCCGCAGCTAAGAGAGATTTGTACTCCCTGTATCTGAGGGCAAAATTAGTAGAAAGAGAAAGGGTTAACACCGCCCTCTAGTGTTGCTAAGGAAACAAGTCGCATCGTACCCGAATCTTGGATGACACAATCAAAGAATACTGGTACGATGTAACTGAAGGCAAAATTAGTGGAAAGAGTAAAATATGAATACTTTCTATAACAATACAAGAATGTTTGCATTTTTGAGAAAAGGTGTCATTTTCAGGGGGCTGACAATCATTACAACACAGTAGCCTATGGGGATTTTAAAAATGCTGAAAACCTTGTGACTTGAAATTTTCAGCATACATTTATGTTTAACTCTTCCTTTTATTTTGCTGGAAAAGAAGGTGAGGTTTATTTACATCACTCCACAATCAGGAATTGAACATTTAAAGTTGTTTGATAAACCACTCTGTAACATGTTGAATCTCTAAATGAGAAGTGGCGGCACCAAGAAGGCCCGGGGGGGGGGGGCACTCACTTATGTGGGTAGGGTATATATGTCCGGCGGTCAAGACCCCCTTTTTCAGGCCGCGAGGCCGCTCAGTAGATCCCCATTTTCAGCATGATTCAGTTCTTTTGACCCCGTTTTTGAGAAAATTTACAAAATGTTAACTGCAAAAATTGTGAAAAATTTTTGCTCAGGAAGCTATTTTTGGCCAAAATTTTAGTTCACTAGACCCCCAAAAATCGGTTTCAAAGGTCAATTTTTTACAGAAAATCAGTTCACCAGACCCCAATTTCGTGACATACCCACCACTTTCAAAGTTGAGTGCCCCCCCCCCCCCCCGGGCAAGAGGGGAGAACACAAGTATTCCCTCTCCATCCCCTTCGACATTTAGTCAATGACAGAAATTATTACACTCAAGTTCCCCTTGTTTCTGATAATTTAAATGCTCGTAAAATGTTGTTGCTTTGCGCTAATTTCAAAAATCTATGTGAATGTTCAGTTGAAATTGGCAAATTGTCATGTGAATTTCACAATTTTATAACAATTTTTTAGCTGAAATTAACAAATTTGCTAAAATTTTTCCATGCACCATACATACACTACCAACATTTCCATTGTCATACTTGTACAAGGGTCATTCACAAAAGTTCTACCTGTTGTATCATAACTTTTGTTCTGTTAAAGGTAGCAAGTTAAAAGTTGACACAGACATAACTAAGAATGTATCCTACAAATGGTAATAAAATCGTATCAATTTCTTTTCAAGATTTTTGCAGAAGATCTGAAAACTGCTGTAAGATTTGGAACACCGAAAACGGTCAAAATATGTGCAACATTTTAAAAGTGGCTCAAGTGCAGTGAATTAACATGGCCATAATATAGCCATGTAGTACTGCTCTACATTGAAAATGTTATAAAACATAAGAATGAACATACAATTATATAAGATGATTAAAAAGGTTGACCCAAATTGAAAATAATGGTCATTCAAAAACACAACAATATTAGGAACAAATAGCCATGCAGCAATATTATTAAAATCACCAAAGACACAGTTTACGAAGAAATTGACTCTGATAAAACAAGAATAGATGTAAAATGGTGGCAATACGAAGCTTTATTTTTAATAAATTTTCATAGTAGATCACAAACGGAACATAATTCATTTTCTTGAGCGAAAACTGTGGTGTAGTACCTTTACCTATTGTTTTTCACATGAAAACGCACTTAGAAAACTCACGCTGTAGAGATACACACTGTGCTGATATTCGTAACCTAAGAGGGTACCAGACATCCTTTCAAATATGGTGATGGTGGGTAATTTCTATCAGTCATAGGCTTACTTTATCAGTGACAAATGACTTGTTGGACTGTTATGTACACTTTCATATCAAATTTGTTCTGTAACTTACATGAATCTTGGGTATACAGATGTTTGTTCATACATTAGCTGCACATACAATTTCAGGTACAATAGCATTAGATATTTCATAGTTTCCGGTCCTACCAAACTCTACTCTGGTTTTCAGGTCACCTACAAAAATCTAGAATAGATATTGATATGATTGTTTCGCCATTCATAGGTGACATTCTTAGCTATAATTGTGTCAATTTTCAAGTAGCTATCTGTAATAGATCAAAAGTTATGATACAACAGGTAGAACTTTTTGAATGACCCTCGTAATACTTACATTGCATTGACTTTCTTGGTTTTAGGAGTGAATGGTCCTGGATTTTCCGAGTGCCATTTCTTGACTAGCTCTGCCACAGTGTAATATAGACATAAATACAGTTTATCATACAGACCACCATCCTAAGTGAAAATGGGGCAACACAGAAAACAAAATATAACTATAGTGAAAGGAATGAAAACAGATTTTTTTTTTACATTTGCATACTCCAACTTCAAGTTGCATGTTTTGCCTAAATCAGACTAGGAACCAGATACAATTCACTTAATCATAGGTTTCTGTGTGCTCCAAAATAAATATACACATAGTTAAAGATGAACAATTGATGAACATTTCTCCCACAATGTTATCACTTCTTTGAAAAATAAGTTCTCGCAAACCACTATCCCACAGCACCAATGCATCACCAGTATAATCAGGGCTTTTCTAAATTTATTCAATGCAGCCTTCTTGTGTCTTTGCCTCAAACTGATTTCTTTTTACTGAATTAACATTGCAAACTAATCAACAGGGCTTAATCAATCAAAAAGGATTGTGCATATTGACTCAACTAAAATTTCTAAAATCTTACTGTCTCTAAATTGAAGGTAAACGAACTAAGCAACACTGTTCTCTATAGAGAAAACAATATCACAGCATTATTGTTGAACTTCATGAATTACATGGAGCAAAAGCCAACAATTTACTAATACTGTAAATCAATTATAAGCTTTCAGCATACACACATATAACTCTGCGCCGCAAAGTAAAAACACAGTATGTCCATTTATAAAGCAAAGCAGACACTTCCTCTAAATGTGCAATTTCACTTCAACCCAACCCCATGCTAAAAAGTTGTATTTACACATGGTTGATAAAGTAGATACTGCCTTAAGTTATGAAAGAGAATTGGTCATCTGCTCATTTGCGCAGGATTTCTCCAAGGGAAGGAAGTAACTTGCAATATATTTGCAATGCACATGCTGCATTTTTACTTTAACAAAATTGCCCCACAAAGCTTACCACTTTGCTGTCCCTATCCACTTTGACAGCGCTTAGTAAGAGTGCTGTGACTTGACATCGGTGATCTCGAGGCATCAGAAATAACTCAATCATTTCATGACCCCTGTAGAAAGAAAATAGATGTGATTTTCTAAAGCTGAAAACATATGTGATGACTCACCCCGAAAAGGGGGACTTTGCGACAGAATACTTTTCAAGATACTGGTGAAAATAGGTAGCAAAAAATAACAAAAATAAATAAGAATTTCCAGCAGATTTTCTGTTGTAAAATTTGATCGCCTTGATCAATTTCGACAAATAAGGTGTCATTAAAAGCTTAGAAAATGCTGTAATAGCTAGATGCAATGCAACTCAAAATTGATATCATCTGCAAAGTCCCCCCTTTTGGGGTGAGTCATCACATATATAATTCAAATTAACAGCAACTGTACTGATGCCTCAGCTTAGAAGCTATATAGTAACTGTAGAATAAGCAAACCATTATGAAACACAGGCTATACAAATCTTGCCGTGTATAACATACCTTCAGTTTCAAAGATTCTTGGGCTATACGTTGATTTTTCTCTATCATTATGAAATTGAATACCAGAATGCAAGACTGACCAAAGTCCACTTTTTTCAAAAATGAGTTATACACAGAGGAGAGACTTTCTTATAACTTAAGCTACCTTGTGTTTGAAGGACTAAAATGAATCCGCACTGCAAGTGCCCCAAAAGGTCCTATATGTATTCGAAAGTTGTCAAAATCCATGGACTTGGGTCACTTTGCATACATTATGTTGCTTTATTGAATGTATCGTAAGTAGTCAAAACCATGTTCTCGGCTAAAATTTCTCTTGAAATTGGAAGATAATTAGTGTTAGGTGTAGGTTCTGTCTATATTGCTTAGATTACATGCACAAATTAAAAATCGATAGTTTTATTTCAAAAAGTTGTAATCTATTATTATCATCTCATGCAAACCCCATCAGCACTAGCTTAGATTGTAGTATTCCAAATACTGGCTATTAAAATTTAAATCAGTAAGTCATTACCCTAAAAATATCAGCTTGTCTGGCTTCATAGAGATCTTGAAAAAGACACATGCCCTTGAGTTCCCCCAATACTTGGTATACAGGTATACAAATAAATAAATAATTACATAAACCATAGCATCCTAATTCTCTTGTATCTCTATAACTCTCCCTGGATAATTGGTGCACCCAATACCTATACCTTATAGCTGCTCCTAAAGTTTTTGAACAAGATGCGTAGGCAAAACAAACTTTTAACTCTACCGATACTAACCAATAAAATAAGCAAAAGATTGCATCAACCCCTTTCTGATGGCTGGGCTTCTAGAAGATCTTACAATGACTACCCAATCCCCGAAAATTGCACTAATTGTAGCTGTTCCTAATGTCTCTAGTACAAGGTAGGCAAAGCAAATTCTAATGACGCGACCAATAAAATCAGTAAAACATTACATCAATCCCTCTCTGATGGTTGGGCCTCTAGAAGATATTGCAATGACAATCCCTCCCCCTGAAAATTGGTGTACCCAACACCTACCTTATTGCACTAATTGTTGCTGCTCCTAATGTCTCTTGTACAAGATACGTTGGCAAAGCAAACTCTAATGACGCGACCAGTAAAATCAGTAAGACATTACATCGATCCCTATCTGATGGTCGGGCTTCTAGAAGATCTTGCAGCAGATTGTCTGAATAATCTAATCTTGCTTTACTGAATGGAAAGAATATATAATCAGGAGAAGTTTACAAAATGTGGCTTGTATTTTTCCTACTGATTAGGCTTATAGATACTCAAAAAGAAACTGTCTATACTAGATATTCTTAAAAATGTCTTCCCCTGCAAGGTTGTCAATGCCCAGTGTTGCCAAAAAAAATCAGCCGAAGTAGCGGTAGATATTCGTGAAAAGTAGCCCAAAATCGGAAAAAGTAGCACAATTGTAATTTTTGACGAAAATGCAACGGATAGTGCATTTAATTGCATATTTCATCATTTTAAATCAATTTGTATTTGTTTACGCTCCTAATATAAGTTCAAGTTGATAAGGTGGGGTTTTTTTGAAATAGCACATTGAAGAGGCCGCCCGACACCCCGTGTCGGTAAATCCCCAACCCATGGGCATAATCCCTTTTAATAGTACCCATTAACGATTGTTACAATCAGAAGTGGTCATTTATGGTGGATTATCTTTTCAACCATGGACTTCTTAGGTGTTTCGCCGCGCAGTCTCATTAAAAAAACCTTTGTTACACTTGAATGATCAATTACTATGGATCAGTTAAAAATTTATTGACTCATTTTATTGCATTCTATTGAGTGAAAATGAAATAAATCGATGTAAAGAGCCTCTTGAGTGCAGATTTTCTAAGATGTAGCCGATTTTCAGGAGAAAACGCGGTTTTCCGCGATCATAAAATAATAAGTAGCACAAAAGTAGCGAAAATGTAGCTTTTCAAGTAGCGGCATGAAAGTCAAAAGTAGCCCAATTGGGCTACTAAATCGTGGCTTTGGCAACACTGTCAATGCCGCGGCTTACCCGCCCAATTGGGTTACTTTGAATTTGATTGTCTTGGGCGGGTGACCTAAAATTGGGCTACTTTTGCCACCATATGCCCACGGAAGCTTTATTTGGCAATATTTTGTTTATTCAAAGGGATTTTGATCCTTTAACACGTCATAAAGCAATTTGATCATCAATTAATTGGATTAACAATTGGTAGATTTTAACGGGTTCGCCGTCGGACAAGTTTTGAACTGTCAAGCTTTCGTCAGGAGTAGCTCTGACTTCTTCAGGACAATATTATTATAATAGGGGCAATAATTTTTTTAATTATTTTTTTTTCAAAGGGAATGGTAATGTTCTGGCCTTATTGGCCTTTTAACCATTTCCTCTGTAATTGTCTATCTTTATATCATGTTGTTATTTTCTTGTTATATTGTTATTGATGATTATGGAAAATAAAACTTGAACTTGAACTTGAACTTGACATGTGGGCCGTCACTTCCCACTGATGACTCACATGAGCCATTCACTGAAGGCTGCCCCTTGCCAACAGTGTTAAAAGCAGATCACCTCTTTGAGATTATTTGGTGGCTCTGGAAAGAGCCTTTCTGAAGGCTGCCCCTTGCCAACAGATTTACACAAAAGTAGGTTGCCCCTAACCTCTATTGTGTTGTTATTATGAGATATTTGTGACTCTGAAAAGAGTCTACCTGAAGGCTGCCCCTTGCCAACAGTTATTTACACAAAAGTAGGTTGCCCCTATACTTAATTGGATTAATTCTTAATTGGATTGTGACAATATTGATTATCCGAAATTTCCTTTAGAGCTCATAGGTGGGTAATATTGATTAATTGCTTTCATGACTAATTGGGTTGTTTTTGCTATAGATCCACTTCAAAGCACCCGAAATTTGACAATTGGTTACATTTTGACTGTTCAAAAAATTGGGCTACTTTGATAGCGTATGTCGCGGGTAAAAATTATAATTTACCACGGTTTGAGGCTTGTGAGTTTTTGGCAACTCTGGTCCCCTGCCCAAACCGAAAGAGATATGGGTACTCTGACATGTCAATGAGGCTGCCCCTTTGATTTATATTTTTGCATCAATTTTGATTAGCCACTGGCTTCAATGACAATTTACAATATCATACCTTTTTCTATATTTTGATTCCAGCTTTAACTCCCTCTGTAAATTCTCTGCTAAGTATTGGACTCGTCTACGGTCTGTATCTACATTGAGAGAACCCGTGGTTGGAAACCGTCTCATAAATTTGGTTGTCTGTAAATAAAAGAACCATGTGATATGTGCGTATTACAGGGCCAGTACCAAGATATTTCCCACCCGCTGGTTCCCAAGAAGGGCCCCCAGAAAAAATCCAAATTGCATTGAAGGTTCAGTTATTGACAAAATATCCAACAAAATACAGAAAAAACTACCATCTCAAAATGGCAGAAAAAATCATTAAAAACATATTGCAAGAACAACTACATTGCTAAAAATAACATATGAAATAAGGCATTTTGGTAACATATTTATGAGAAAAATAAGTTTTATATTTAAACAGTACCCTCATAATCTAGTAGAATTAGTGCAAAAATAGTTTGTTTTAAAATGTTCTACCACTGAGAGAGTCCGCCACAAATTGTATAGAATGGCAATCCAAAATAATAGTGCATTAAATAAAGCCAATTTCCCATCTGCAAACAGCAAGTGCCTGGGGCCGATTTCACTAACATTTAGCAATGGTCGCTAACCCCGTTTTGATCGCTAAACTCCAAAAACGATCGCTAATACCCGTTATTTAGCGATAATTTTTGGAGTTTAGCGATCAAAAGGGGGTTAGCGACCATCGCTAAATGTTAGTGAAATCGGCCCCCGGTGTCCCTATGACCTTACCTGTTCCCCATAGATGCCATCTACTTGAATTTTCTTCATGGAAGTTGGAACAAATTGCTCCCGTGTTAACTTGTGTCTCTGAAAAAAATGAAAAAAACAAACAGATTGATTCATCTCTGTAAAATATGTGTGCATACATATCAAGAGTTGAGAGGCCATATTTGCATGGGTAACTAAAAGCCAAAAGGCTGTATTTGCAAGGGAAACAAAAGTGTAATACGGCCTTGTGGCTCTCAACCATCGATATAAAGAGATGCATCGAAAATCAGTAATTTGTAGGTTTCAACATGTGACATGTTTCCCAAGATCAGGCCCGTAGCCAGGATTTTTTCAAGGGGGTGCGGATTTTTAAAAAGTGGACCTTCTGAAAGAAAAATGTTCGTTTTTGGTCGACCCTAAACTATTTTACTAGTTTTGACAAAGTAACAAGCAAAAAAAACCCAAAAAAGCAGTTAGCAGTTTTCCAAGCATTCTGTGTAGAATTTTAATAAAATCGACCTACATTTACGTGTTTTGGTGCTTTGGGTGTTCTTTTCATGTACATCTTAGAGAATTTTTGTGGACCTTTTTTGTACATTGTCAAATTTGGGGGGTGTGATGCCCCCACCGCAACACCCCCCCCCCCTGGCTACAGGGTTGCCCAAGATCCCAACATCACTGGTAAAACCTACACATGTCACTTATTTCATAGGTTTCTATCTGGTGACACAACAAAAAAGTAACATTATAGGCTTTTCAAGATTTTATCATGTACTGCAATGACACCCGGGGGTGGGGGGGGTACTCAAAAAAAAATTGGTAGGTATGTGAGATCCGCGATATCGAACATAGGGTCTTGCGGAACGGATTTTTGGTCAAAAATAGGGTCTATGGAACTGATTTTTTCCCGAATTGAGGTCTCAGAAACTGCCTTTTTCCCAAAAAATTTGAGCTGAAAATCGCTCAAAATTAGCTTGAAAACATAATAAAAGACATTTTTGAGTCATTTTCTTTGAAAATGGGGTCTTGGGAACTGAAGTAATCTTGAAAAGAGCATCTTGGGGAGCGGAAGAGGAGGCTTGAAAAGGGGGTCTCGAGGGTGGCATACACCCGTACCTTACGTCAATGTAAGTACCCCCCCCCCGGGCAATGAGAGTTTCAAAGACAAAAAGATCAAGAAGTCAAAAATCGAATGCAAATTCATAAACAAAGCTTGTGTGATGAGAAATAGAGTCATGTAAAGTCGCGTGAAGAAAACTTTTTCATTTTATGCGTCTTGTGCACAGAGGTTAAAGTTCACAAGCAACTCACGCGATACTCGTGAGCTCGCGTGATTTGTTGTTCTGATCTGTTGCTGTGATGATCGATTTTGATTGGTTTGTTGTTTACACACGGTGCGATTTGGTCCCGCCCAGAATGAAAAGGTGTGTTTTTTTCAGATGACTTTAGTATACTTACCACTGGCCTTTCTGTCATGGCTGAATCCTGGAAGAACTGCTGGACTTGAATTCTCTCGGCAGCTTTAAAAAAGGAATTAAAGAGAATATTGTAAGGCATGACTATATTCCACCTTGTTTCAGGCTAAACTTGTATCAATGAAACTGAAAAGTCGTAATTCCTCGTATGAGTGTAGAAATAAGTTCTGGTAAACCACAATCCGTCTAGCTCCAATGAATCCTAAGTGTGACCAGGGCTTTTTCATTATCGTTACAATGTGACCAGGGCTTTTTCATTTTATTATCACTAGATCTCAAGCAGGTTGGTCGTTCGATTTAGGTGATATGCCCGAAACACAATTGTTTGCATACATTATGAAGCCTTAATTTGGTGTAATCTATCTAACTTGATGCAATAACTTGAGAACACCCTCATATTGTCAAAGAAAGTCTGTTAACTAACCAGGGGCGTAATGCTATCCAATCAATTCACGCAAATAATATGATGAAGGTATGGAAGATATGCTAATTAAACCAATTTTTAATTTTTGCATAATTATGTAAATTAGGTACTGAACTTGCATATTTTAAGCTAAATTCACGGCAAGGAAATCTTAGGTCCAGGCCCCACCAACATACCAAATATCATGAGTGAAGACCATATGTTTTGCACCAGGGGGTTTGCAGGATACAGCCGAAACAAGTTTACACATCCAAATAGGGATACACATGCCACAAACATCAGGCCACACGCCATTTGCCTTCACATATCCCCCAATATCAAAAAACCAGGTACAGGTCCATTCAGCATTTCATACCTGAGTAATGCTGTTAAAAAATTTGGGATACCTTTGTGTTTGTGTGTGTGTTACTGTACATTGTATGTACTTATAAAATCTAAACTGAGACCAAAGTTTCTGTGTTTTTTTAATTCATGAACAACTTACATGTAACAATCCTCCCGTCCAACATCCATACATTTGGTAAGCTATCAATAACATGTATACGATCTGAAAAAAAAAAGAATAAAAGACAATTATTGACCAACCAATTATTCTACTCTCTTATACACTGGTGCAGCTAATTTGACTAACAGTTGACAGTGGGTTCCTTTAGGGGGAAGCGGGTTAGTGTAGCGGTATTTCCCTCGCTTTGCACCACTGCGTCCCGGGTTCGATTCCTGGTCCCGGCGCTGTATGTGCATTTGGTTTTCAGTCCATACTCGCTTCCGCAGGTTTTTCTCCGGGTACTCCGGTCTTCCTCCTGCACTTAAAAACTGACACTAGATTTGTCCAACATAGTCTGCCCCACCCAGGTTATGGGAAAAGGGTAAATATTACAATCTAAGTACCGATAGGATGATGTGCTCTTGAAAAGGAAGCCAAACGCCTAAATGAAGTGAAGTGATTGTGACGATCTACCTGCAGCGAAAATACGAGCGGTTTGATCTTGATGAAAAATTGCTATACAAAAACCAGATTATTATTATTATTATTATTTACTTAGTTCCCCTCCCACACACACACACACACACACCCACACCCACACACATGCCCTAATACTCGCAAAAAACAGGGGGGTGGCATATTGATCAAATTCCTTGCAGACTTTTGAAGCCCTACCTTTCAGCACAGCCCTCTATAAGGATTTTTTTCAACTCCTTGTTACCATGGAGACCTATATTTAGAATACATGTGCACATATGTCTGAGCTTCATTAGCTCTGACCAGGGCAAGTCCTTGTTGGCTAGGTTGAGTTCTCCCCTCCAACCTCTACCCCCCCCCCCTTCCTAAACACAATGTCCCTACTTACAATATGAATCTTTTTCCATCTTCTTGTTACCATGGAGACTGAGGCTTAGTATATGCATATTTCTGATCTTCATTAGCTCTGACCACGTCAAATCATTGTTGGCTAGGTTGAGTTCTCCAAGGGCAACAAACTTTGATAGTCCATCAAGGTTGCATATCTTTAAAAAGAAAGGAAAGATGTTTATTACATTACCAGCACATGACATAAAGTAAACCCTAACCCAACCCAATTTCACCCTTTTCCTGGTTTTTTATTGTGGATGATAAAAGTTTAGCCAGAGTCCCCCCCCCCCCTCATGGTCATGGATGATAAAAGTTCAGCCAAAGTTTCCACCCACTTCCCAGAGTAACGACAATCTGGTGGCTTAATTGCCGTACTGTCATGGGGCTAGACTGTGATGTGAGAGGTCCATGGTTCAAATCCAGGAG
>JXSR01S009698.1:9538-20216 GCA_000969725.1 Ophiothrix spiculata
CCACTAGAGTCTGGGAATGATCCCTGGTTTAGGATAATTTTAGTTTAAAGTTTCATCATCTGAAATATATCTACCTAAAGGAATTTATATATAAAGGAGCACTACATGTTCCATTAGATACGTTAATGGTTAAAAACTATGAAACTCTGACATTGAATAAGTCTTAAAATCATTCGTGTGTTTTCGAAAAATGTCTTTCTCCTGTTATTCATGAAATGTATCTTAGTTCGAATGTTCACCGTCAAGGAAATAGATGCCATGTCAACGAAACACTGAAAAGATGAGATAATCTGATTAAGGTGACATGGGATTCTGTTTACCGTCTAAACCTGTTCTCAAGGGATTATGCATCAGATCCAAGCTTAGATATCGTAAACTCATCTAACTTCTTGTCTTTTCTTCATTGCTAGTCGATGATAACTATCAACACCATATAAACTCAGGTATAATGTGTGTTGTTTAGTATGAAGAATATGTTATGTATTTTTTCTTTTTAAAGAAGGGTTTATCAACAAATTTGGAAGTTTTATCTAGCATGAAAGATTTTGTTCTTTCCATAACACTTTATCATAAATCAATCAACGTGTAGCGTTTGGAGTAGAGTCTTGGTAAGAAATTGGATCATATCTAATGTCAATTTGGGAACATTTAAGGGATATATTTGCCTTCTCACTCACGGCTCGTATTTGTTTCTGGCAATTGTTCCTGATTGCCAAATTTGGCCTTCGTATTTGTTTGTTGGTGGGCGCTCAATCAAAATACAAGTCATTGTTCAACTTGTCACTATTCGAGAAACATACGCTTTTGCTGGAACAAATAAATATTAATACCGTAGCTTTCTGGTGTTTGCAAATAAAATAAGAATTTTTGAAGCATCTTTTTCTTCTTTTGTTTTTTAAACAACGTAGGGCCGTGTTCTGTTTTATATAATGGATAATCAATCAGTACAAGAAGATGCTTTAATGTACCAGGTGTCCCCAGTATGATGTTACATGTAGAAAAATGACCGTGTGCTTAAACTATAATAACTAGAAAAATGAAACTTTGTCAAACTTTCATGGGAACTTGTTTAAATTTTGAAAAAGATTAATCTAAAACCTATAGGCTATGTTTAAATTAAATTTTCTTTACTTAATAGCAAACGTCCGATCAACAATTAAAATAACAGAATTTAACACAATTTTGAATCGGTGGCCATTTTTGCCCAAAATCAGATTTCGACATAATTTCAGACCTGTAGTAGTTTATGACGTAACAGCTTGTCGAATTTTCATGATCTTAATATCAATGGAAAGAAGAAACCCTACCCTATACTATAGTATACAGCAAACTTAGTTTGGGTCTGTCAATTTCAAGTTCACAAGGGGTTAAACGAGGGTTAAAATTACATCAAACAAACATGCTTCCGATTTTGTTGAATTTTGAAAAAAAGTTTCTGACTTAGGTATATATCTTTGTTGATTACTCAAAAAATAATAATGCGGAGATACTCGCAAACATCTAGCAAAGGTATGTATTATAAGTTATGCAAAGTTTAAATTCTCAAACTGCTATAGTTTTTGCAAACAATCATTTTTCTACATGTAACCATTTTTTGGGACACCTGGTACTTTGATGTATTAAACATATGGTACATAATAATTACGAAGTAAAATACCATTAGCATTGTCGGCATTCTTGTCATTAATATAACATAGAAAATAAAAACTAAAATTAGTCCAAAAGATGAAACGCATAATCTCAATAGTTATTTAGCATTCAAATTATTAGGTTTACGCTGCTAATATCATTTAACCCTCGTCTACCCAGGCTATTTTTTGTAACACGTCTATCCAGTGAGGTGGTTGTTTCCCCCTAAATTTTTAGAACTTTTGAACTATCAGATGTCAGATGAGGTCGTGTAAGAAACAAAATGGTGGTTATCAATAAATCGCCTGCAAAAATAACACAAACTAATTAGGGTTGCATCCTTATACCGTATACCTCCTTCCATTCCTTATGCATGCATTAATTTCTATCTTCCTTGAAAAGTCCTCTTGTAAAATGTGGCAGCTGACAAATGCGATTTGTAACACATTGTTGATGAGTTTATTCCCATCCTAAAGCAATACGTCATGAAAAATAATCCCATGTAATAATGCAGTAATGTGTGATGATGGTTGACATTAAAACTAGCAACATTGAAGAGGAACGTTTGATCTCATCGTCGGTCGGCTGTGTGGGCACAAAGTCTTGTCTACTATGACAAGGCACAAACGACGAAATTAATCAAAATCGGAATCGTATGAGAAATAATTCTATATTCATCAAACGATTCATGCATTCAAGCAAAGAATCATTGGGATTTTGTCGTTTTTTTAAATTAAATATTTTACCATTTGCATGTGTAGATATAATAGTGACGGTTTTTGTCGTTTCCTTCCTGTATTTATGGACTTAATTAATGAGGGATTATGCTTTTCATCCATCCAAAATTAATTAAGACATGCTCTATTACAAGACATCATAACGCAGGTTAAGGATACAGTCCCTAAAAATGTCTCGCTTGACTGGACGTCATGTTTACTGCAAGTTTTTACCTACTTACACATATCAGAATATCACAATTTTTGGCGCACACATGGAATAGAGTCTCTTATTCATTAAAAGGAATTTCACGTCCATTATCAAAGTCAAAATGACGTCAATAGACTTCTTCGAAAAGCCGAAACCTCATAATTTCATGATGTTTGAACAATTCGATGTTTTTTTAAATTTTGTCAGATTGTAGGCTTGATATGGTTCGAGTCCCCGCAAATGCCGTGGAAACTATTTATCTTTCATAGTTAAAAATAGTTAGGATTCACATTTTCCTTAGCTGATGGAGGTCATTTACTCTTAAGGTGTTTGGTCCATGGGAGATCCGCTAGAGCAATTTTTGTATAAATCGGCATGAATGATATTTTATCGATGTAGAACCGATTTTTAAAATAAAAATTGGGGGGTACGGGACTTGTTTTTGCATGAGAGTCTGTTTAAAAACACCATTTTTGGAGGTTTTGGGGGACAAATTAGTACAGGGGTCTATGGGAAATGTGGCAAAAGTGAAATTATTTAGTGTTGATTCAAAAAATCTGCTGAGTAATTTTGTTAATTTTTTTATAAAAGTTGCGCACAAGTATGTTCTTTCAAATAAAAAAATAAAAATTGGGGGTCACGGACCTAATTTTCTAGAAAAATACTAAAATATGGCCATTTTTAGCTTCAAAACACTACTCAGAGAATATGCGCATGCGTATTGCGGGACTAACCAACTCGGAAACTGGCGCGTACTGGTACGCGTGAACGGCGCGTGGACCAAACGCCTTAAAGTGATATCTTTGGTAAATCAATGACATATTCTGATTTCGTATTCATTTGAAAACGTTTCAGATAAAATTACAAATAATTTCAAATATACCAGTATACAAACGAATATAACTTCCAATTACTTATTATTTCAAGTGATATATAGGTAAACACTGACAATCTGTTGTCCGCAAAATGTCACATTTTTGAAGGCTTAAACTTTTCATCTTCACATATTAAAAAAATAGTTAAACTCTACCACTTCTCATAACTTCTCAAATATTGACCAAGAAAGTTGATCGATAATGAGTAGAGTGTCTTATAATCATTTTCATGTTGCGATATGTATCTAAAAATACACTTATTCCATTACAGAAACATTTTGAGACAATATATTTTGTGTTTTTAGGTATACGCTATCAAATCAACCCCTTATAGTCCTCTGAAAATTCGACATTAAATGAATGCAGTGAGAAAAATGTACTATCATTTCATTCTCAAAGCTGCGTGACATTTGAGTAATGTGAAATTAAGTAATGTTGTATCTTATAAATATATATACTAGTATGATGGATGACGCCGGAAAAAGAGCAACCTACAGGAATATTCAAAACTTTACTTCGATTTTGTTTGCAATATTAAACTAGTTTTCTAATTTTATTAACAGGATATTTAAGTTAATAAAAAATAAAATGCCACCACCGATTATCATTTTCAAAAATGAATGTATTCCAACACCGTATCCTATTTTTGACAAGAAAACATTATATAGAAATTTTATAATGACCATAATTTAATGTACTGCTCCCTAGCTGCTACTGATATTGTATTCAATTTTGTTTTGTTTTATTTGTTATACGATTAATATTATTATTATATATATTTGCACTAACCTGGAATAATGCTGCTATTATTCTGGTTTTACGTGAATATATATTTAAAAGGTGGTTTTTGTCATCTACTGGTCTATACACGAAGTATATGGATTAATGCATCGAAATATAAACTTATCTTTAATGGACGTTAAGCTTTCTGCTGATAAGTAACGGAATTATACATGTCTATGTAATCGCTGTCGGTATTGTATTTTAAACAAAATGTCATTCTCTACTCTATGTACGTCATTTTGGTCAACAATTTCAAGACTTATTATAGAAAATAGAGGAATGTATACACTTTTAATGCAAAGTTTCGAATTATTGTGACTTATATACAACCAAAGCGATTATATATGTTTTGAACTTCTTGATTTCACATATTTGAACACACATACTTTTTATAACATCGTTAGGACATTTTACAGTAAACGACAACAGGATATAAACACTTGCAAATAAAACAAAATTGCATATGATTCGTTTTAAATGTAGAGAGATTATTTGTTTCATATGAAAAAAATAATATATAACATGCAGTCAAAATATTCCATCAGTCAAAATATTACATCATCAAAATACTGGGTATCTTGAAGATGACTGGCTGATTAATGTGGTAATGAGATATAGGGATGACAAACGGTTTGGAACATAGTCTAGTTTTTTTTTAAATCTAGGATTGACATATGAAATGACAACTGTCAAAACTCTGCGTGCGTGTTTTTGTCTCCAAATATACAGTTTTAAAATCAGTTTTACTTGGAATTGTTTTGGGATTACTGAATATGTTGAATGTCGTCACGCTACTTAAAACAGCCAAACACATTTCAAGATTTGTTTGGTTCCTACTTTTATTGAGCATTTCCTTTGTGCTAACTCGATGATACAAATAAGCTATCCTTGCCATTATGATATATATATATATCTGAAGAAGCAATCGTCAAAAACTATTTAGGCAATTATATGAGTAATAGTTAAGCTATTTTATAATAATGTAAGGATATTTTACAGGAAGTTTCAATAATGTTTTCATTGTTATTCTGATTCAGATTTGACAGAGACAAAATAATAACCGAAAAAAAAGGGGGAAAAGTTTGGGAAAAATCATCTCTATACAGTTAAATATGTCAGTGCGCATGGTTAAGCAATAATTTGCAATCATACCAAGTAAAATTAACAATCGAAGTCACATAGATTCAAAATCGAATATTCTCCTTAGTCATAATGTAATCACTTAGCCGCATTGGTATTCAGTTTTAAGATTAACTTTGCTTAAAGTTTCTGATTGGAGTCTGAAACACATGTGGTAATTATCAGAAAATAAAGGAGTGATAAGTGACCCGATTCTGGCTGAAAACGAACATATTGAAATGATCAAGCTTATGCGTTAATTTGACGTATATGTATCAGATAAACACCGTGCGTGTATCGTACGTGTAAGTACGTTTTCCTGATAATAGCGTAGTAGCCACAAAGGGTACGTTGTAAGCACGATGTAATTACGTACAACGTGTTCAACGCACGTTGCACGCAACCACTCACGTTCAGGCGAGTCATGCGCATAATGTACTTACACCGTACGATCACGTGCGTCCTCGCTGCGTTTGCAGCCTCTTAAAAACGTACTAACAAATACAAAACAAAACATACAAACAAACCCGCACGACGGGTTTTGACCACCTCTTTAAATAAGATATATAGAATACGATTTTTTCAAACAAAGACTACTTAGTTAAATGATTTAAGTATCGGAGTTTGCATTCTCTTACGGGAACATAGACTGATTAATGGAAACCTGAAAAAGTTGTTTACAGAAGCACCGATGGTGTGTCCGATCTGTTCAAATGGGATAGAGCTACGTTTTTTATGGGGACAATCCCTATAGAACAAAAGGTTTCATAACCTGATGATGCTTTCAAGATGAACGATCGTATTACACATGCGTATAAGATCATTCATCTATAAAGACTTATTTGGTCTTAGAAATGTTTGTTCTTCAGATTGTTGAAATGCATATACCGCCTTATGGTTCTCAACCGCAATTTATTGCATCGACGATCCGAACAATGTTGCAGAACTCTTAAAGTTCAACACTACATTTAAATTTTATTGCAAATTGTCATTTATAAATTGCTGTTATTATATTATCATTAATTTATATTCCAGTCCAATATGCAATTTTTCCTTAAGTTAAAAAGAAAAAAATGTAATACCTAAAGTGCTTGTTTGTGGTTAAAACCATTTTTAGTTGAATTACATAAAAACACATTATGAACTTATCATTCATTTGGTAGAGCAAATTAGTTAGCAACAAAAGCAATGCAAACATCATACTTTATCAATCAATTCTCTATAAAACATTTTTCATACAAGCAAGTAAAGAATGTTCACTTTCTATAACAACAATAGAAATAATCACAACATAAACCTTGGTGTACTTTACTCATGTTAGTAATCAAACGGCGGTAATTCCCTTGATACGTATTTTCCATTTTCAAAATTGCTATAAAATGGCATTGCGGCAGTAAAAACCTAACTTAGATTTGAATTAGTGTAATTGGATAAGCAGTTTATGCGAGTTCAATTTGTGTTCCTTGTAATCTTTTTTAAAGGTTTATTGTTTAAATATGATTTTGACATAATGGCACAGTGTATTGACTAATATTGTATCTTACGAAAATGTGTACTGAAAATGCGGGTATCAATAGATCAAAAGAAGAACAAAATGACAATGTAAATTCAAAGTAAGTGCAAAGTGCATTTAGTTTGATTTATTACGATTTACATTGAATAAGTAATGGGAATTTAAGAAATGCCTTTTTAAGGCAATAAACCATTCTAGAAAATTTAAAGATATAGTATTACCTTTATTCGTTTCATTGAACTATTTTAAATAGTCAAAAATAATAGTATTTTGCAACAAATCTTGGTTTTGAAACAAAAAACTTATATTGAAAACTTAAGAGCACCGTAAAAACAGTCCTCTTTTATTAAAACAAGACAAGGAGGAAAGGTGGTTCGAACGAGGAGTCCGTGAAGCCATTTGGGAGAGGGTGGAAAAACCTTCCTTAAAGAGACAAGGATGCTTAAGATTTCAGGTATCACACATCTGGGACAAAGTGCTTAAAGACATTCCTTGCAAATTGACACCTGACCCATCTCCAATCAACACTACCAATCAATCTTCTGCAGTGCCAAAGAGTTTGGAGGACAATTTGCAAGTAAGCAAATAATTTCATTATTTTCCAATATTTGATTTATAATATTTCTCTTATATACTTCGACTGGATGACTTATAACATACTTCATATTTATTAGAACTCCTATTATAGGTTTTAGTCAAAATGTAACAAATGCAGTTTTTGGAAGCAAATGTAAGTCTACCCGTACACTTCGATGTAGCTCTTTTGAAAGACCCTTTCTAATTGGTTACACAAGTGAGTATTTCTTGCTATCATGCAATCACAATGATGTTTAGGTGACCAGCAAAGCTTACGATGATGATTAAACTCAAATTTAAAAGCGATTAGTTCTAAGTCCCCCGAGTATCAATGCTTTTACAATGTTGTTATAGATGGACAACAGTATTTGATGTTGGCCTCACGGGCAGTGTCTATTTTCACACAGTTAAATGGCGCGTCATTCTCGACGGGTTAGATAAATGAACAAATGCATTTATTTATTTATGAAATGCATATTACTCTATCATAGTCTGGGGCGATGATCTTTAGTTTAAGGTAATTTTAGATTTAACGTTTGAATATCTGAAAAACATCACCTAAAAGGTATATATTTAACATGAATAGAAAAATGCTTAAGTTAGCTTCAAGATTAATTTTAAAATGCTAAAAACAATAAAAAAGGAACATGATATCACCTGGTGATTTTCATAACAATACCTCTTACCAACGTGAGCACTTTTTTCTAATGGATTTAATTGACTGGCTAACAGGCTAATTAACGAAAACATTATGCACTGGACAAAAACAATTCTTTCGACTTTGACAATTTATCCTAGACAAGACTTTCCCCTAAAGACAGAGAGATAATAATTATGTTTTGTTTACTGTTTTTCTTGAATTTAAGAATCATACAAGATGCTTTTTAGGTAAATCCCTATCAGGAAAACATGATATATATAGATCTAAACCACAAATTTCAGATCAGATATTTTCATGAAGATGATAGATGGTCAAATTAAATGATAATGTAATTACGATAATAATCGATGTAATAATGATAAAGTAAACCACCCCTCAGGAAGACGTGTTACATAAAAAAGCTTAGGAAGACCAGGGTTAATCTACACAACGAAACAATATATACGTGAGTTTGAATCAGAAATGTGGAGTTGAATGAGATTCTCAATTGACAAAGAAAAGGCTCAAAAGTTTGATAAATAACGTTATTAAAGCAAAAATCTCCAATGTAATCCTTGAAAGCAAAGCTAGACGGGTAAGTAGAAAATCTTCATAGAAATTTGCAGGCTTAGTTGCTCTATCTATAACGTTGTTTAAATGTATGTTTAAAGATTCATTCGTAAAAAATAGGCATTTTATTTACATGTATTAACAAATTGTCACTGTTCCCGATAACCTCCTGAATTTTCAAATTTAAAAATGTTATTCATTGATGCGTATATTCAGTATTATTCATGTTAATTTAGATAGATAAGCCAGATGTAATGTTCTAATTTGTATCTTTCTTTTAAAAAAAAAAACTATTTTCATCGTTTATTAATATTATAACATTTGATGATAAATTTCAAGGACAGATTCTATTCAAGGAGTTGTCAAATGTTCCTTTAATGGAGCAGGTAGTCCGAAGGCTTTTTTACATTTTTGTGAGATTCAAGTAGCAAAACCCATGTGTAATTTTACGGCCGAGTTTTGTTTCGTTTCGATGATACATATGGAAGTGTGTCTAATTATGGTAACCATAATTAATTTTACACAGCAACGTACAAGTAGTTCTGAAACACAGAATAAAAAAGTTTGACCGATTAAGCTGAAATTATAAACTTAAACCTAAGTGGTCATCTTTCATATGACATTGAAAAATAAATTTTGAAAAATTGGACCAAGCTCCTTTAAGATATAAAAGATATATTTTGAAATATCAAATGTACCTAGAAGATGAAATTGATAGAGCATATTGTCAAATAAACCCTACTAGTAATATGTATCATACAATAATATAAAGATGACAGATGATTTAGTTATCCATCTCGCGTTGCTTTCAAGGGATTACGTATCAGATCCTCCAAGTTATATATATTCTTTATCATCTTAGTGCTTTCAATCTCTATGTTTTGTCGGTAATGGCTCGCAACGCCAAAGATCTAATCAGAAATCTCATGTTGTATATTTTAGTTAGATGAATGTGTTATGCATCAGTAATGCATCAGGAAATTTGTATCAAAATGGATTTTTTTATAAATTCTTCTTTTTTTGTTCATCTCACCTCATTTACAAAATTCACACAGAGTCTGGATAATCTTATTTACTCCATAAGACACCTATGTACACTAAAAAATATTACCGTATTCTAACGGTTGTAAATTTTATGGTTAGTTTGAGTGGTTTAACCTCGTCGAAGTTTTTACTTTACGTGAATATCAAGTTCTATTTGCTGATCGATAACATGTATATAAGTATTTAATGTAAGTTTAGTATTACAAGATAATAAACAAACTATTTTGGGTGGAAGATGTTTAGGGGCGGCTTCAAAACTCAACCGGCGGTTGTCTGCCGGTTCTGGGCTGTTCTGGGCGGTTGGCTATTGTTTATTCCGGTTGAACCGCCAAGAACCGGCAGTTCAACCACCGGTTGAGGTTTGAAGCCGCCCCTTAGGTGGTTCATCGGTACATTCACCTGTAATTCAAAAGAATATTGAGTCAAACAATTTAAAACACCGTTCCTATACTAGACTTTTTTGCACTAGGTTTGTTTTCAAATAAAATTACTATTGATCGAAGAATTAAGTAAAGATTCTTCTCAACTTCTGTAAAGTAAGACATGTAAAACAAAAATATTCCAAAGTTAGTTAAATCATACTCATAACAATATATATAAAACTACTCATTTATGACAACATCTTATATTCAAGAATGATATGACCCACTTACCGACATTACTGTGATTACATTCTGAACTGGGAAGGGAAATCTAGTTTTCTACTGTAATGCTCTCAATTTAAATATTTCATACATGAATCCAGCATCGACGCTGATACAATACCATACTAATGCACATAACGAAGTGCTTAGGACGTGATTGGACGTGCCAAAATGACCCAGATACATTAGGAGATAGAGAATACTACACTTGCTTTTGTGCTCAATGACTATTGTGTATGCATTTGACCCGATTACAAAGCCGAGTATGTGAATCTATGCTTGCAAAAATAATTTGAATAACAAAGTGGAAGTTAGGGTTAGTTTGAGTGTCATCTAGATATAGAGACCTCCCAGGGGG
>JXSR01S009698.1:39596-51579 GCA_000969725.1 Ophiothrix spiculata
TATTTTTCTTTTGTTTACATAAAAATTGCAATTTTTGCCTCATTGGAATGCTCAATTTGTAAGTAAATTATGCGAATGCGAATATCAGACAAAATGTAGATAATGTAGATACTAAATACAGGCAATTCACAGCTAAAACATGGCAAACTCAGAGTCGTAATTCACGTCCGGATTTTCGGGCAAAACAACGCGGGGTCGTTACATTATCATTCAAAATCAACTCAGCATATTTACAAAATATTGTTTGTAATTCAATAAGAAGTATCAAGCCTATAATATGTCAAAATTTGAAACCAGTCGAAATGTTCGAACATCATGAAATTATGAGGTTTCGGCGAAAAAGGGCCAACTTTTTCGAAGTAGTCTTTAGGCGTCATTTTGACCTTAATAATGGACGTTAAATCACTAGTAAAGTTGCATGTATAAACTATAGACTCTATTCAATATGTACGCCAAATATTGTGATATTCTGGTAGGTGTAAGTAGGTAAAAACTTGCAGTAAATATGACATTCAGCCGAGTGAGACGTTTTTAGGGACCGTAGCCTTAACATCAAGAACACTGATGCATAACACCATCTAAGTACCCAGTGTTAGTCGTGATGGCAGTATAAACTGCGTAAATTACATTGTTCACTTGCAGTTAAATATCAGTAAATGTCAAGGTTTATGACGATATATTATGTTGTTTTTAACATCACCAACATTAACTTGATGGAAACTAATGACACTTGTGTTGAAATTTCCCTCTCACTCTTTTATACACCATCCCCAAAATTTTTGCCCCCGGGGAGCTCAGGTAGATGTACACATATTGCAATTTACTTTCGTATCTCAATTATTAAGATAAGATATATGAACTGGTTACTCAAAAATGTTTCGTTTACCATTTCTCGTAGCTTTTTCAAAATCCTTTTAAATTACAAACCAAGCAAACCAACCAACCAACCAACCAACAAACAAACAAACAAACAAACAGAAAAAAAAATCGAACAAGCAAATGAATAATCAATGTCGGAAACCGTCATGAATAGAGGATGTCCTGTTTATGCTGTCCCTACAAGATTACTAAGTACCTCCTCTGTATCTTTCTTGTTTTGAAACAATAAAAAATCACTTAAATCCGAAAGCACAAAACAGGAATAAGTTAGTCCTGAGCTAAGTTAATTTTTAGAAATATTACAGTTTAATTGACCGATGGTTCTGTGCCAATTGGTTTTGACCAAATGAATCTACTTTAGAATAGAGTAGATATAGCGTCTTGAACTTAACTCGGTTTCCAGAAACCAAGTTATGGTCCGTCAAATGTTGTCAGGGAGTATAAGGTGACATTAAAATATGTACAAGCAACTTTTTGCAACAAGTAATAGAGTTTATCATTATTTCATCGCTTTATTTTTATTACGTGATTTTAAATTAATGAAGATCATCCATAGATGAATCTGAAATAAAGATTGAAAATATTAAAAAATGCACTGAGTTTAATAAGCTGTTAATTGATGTGGAGACATGATCCCGAGGGACCGCTCGCATACCTCAAAATTGATCCCTAAATGGCGTCATTGTTGACAGCAAATTGCATCCCTAAATGGCGTAAGATGATGTAAATCTTTTTTGTTCATTAACATGAAGTCAATAGTTATTTTCTCTTGTTTTTAACTATTTTTAATGCAAAACATGTACAGGATACTCAGCTAAGCAACACTATGTGAAAAGTGACCCTTAGCTGCGGCGAAGGTAACTTAAATAAATGGCGTAAATTATGCTGAAAGCTACCCCTTTCTTGAAAAGGTTAGACTAGACACCACTGGTGAGTTTTTATTGTTTGTTATGATGAGCACGAGTACCAATTGCCATCCGGAGTAGACCCCCTCCCTCCCTCCCGGGGACATGATATATTTTCCATGATTATGCTACGTAATCTCACAGTTATTAAATGTCTCATTTTATCATTTCTATAATTGTTAGAATGTAATTAGAGCGCGCGTTATAAGGACAATCAAACGCGATCTTATCAAGTGTAGTAACTAAAATCAAAAGCGACTAATGCTTGTGTCTTAAACATGGCTCTAGAGGTGTACCATCTTACTTGCGTATTACATACATGTATTACTTTCAGTTTGTGTTTTATAGCTTTTTATGCTGTAAAGTTCCTTTCAAGCTTTAAATACGCATGGATGAAATTTGACATGCTACTTTCATTGATATCCAAGACTCATGGACGATTTAAACGTGCTCTTTTGGGAACATGCTTATAAGATTTGGTATTGACCGAATAAATCTACTCTACACCAGAGAAGATGAAGCATCTTTGCATCATAATAAAGACTTTGTAGTTTTTTTGTTTTTATGGAAACACGATACATTTACATACATGTGAAGTGACAATGAAAGAAACTCGGTTAATCATATTACTTTCCCGAGGGACTTTATTGATCACCCCTTAGTAACGCAGGCCTATCTGGGGAGTGTACCTTATACCATCTTCTCTCTTTCGACTTAAAGTGTTAAGGGTTAAATGATTTGAGTGAATATAACAAGGAGAAATAAACCCTGTGTTAAAAATTGACACTCGTGTGTATTTACAACTAGGGAATCAGGAATCAGCACGTAATAAAAGAAAGAACATCTGTATACTAAGTAAAGATTGTGAATATGTCAAAAATTCAATTTCGGCAAATATACAGACTTGACATTAAATATGGAATATATTTTTTCTGTTGGTTTCCATCTGGAATAACCCGCCATATCTCGGTATGTATCAGTTTCAGAGAATTGTGCTTTCTCATGTTCGTAACTAAACTAATTAACTTCAAATGAAGGGCACTTTAAAGTTAACTGATGTGACACAGAGACGATGGGAAACTTGAAGACGCAAAGAACTCTGAAAATTAGGTCCAAAGCCGTGCACAGTAATATTAAACAGAAGAAACTGAATTGTCCATATTTCCTTTCGTACGTTACCTAGAGATGTGAAACTTTACAGGGTTGATTAACCCAATGTTATTTATAATTTCTGATCAATCAAAATTTCCTCCGTCATCATTGAGAAGCGTACAACGTCATGACTCTCCATGGCATGCTCTCCATTGGTGATTGGAGAGTTCTTAAGGGTATCTCAGCCAAAGCACCAAACACAACCCAACAAAATCCTTTCACCTCGATTGATTAATATAATATGCTGTTAATCAAAGGTGTTTCTTAACACTGATGTTCTCAATAGGATTAATATCCGAAGATCTTACCGGACTAGGCAATAATGCAACACCGGTATCTTCCAGGAATGTTCGGACTATACGAGCACCACGGACGTGAGTGTTGTCATAGTGGAGCATAAAATTGTTTACAAAGATGCCTCTAGCCAATGACACTATCAAGGCTTCTAGAATACATCTGTACTGGTGCTGATGGAGGCTGCCTTCCGAAGTGATCAAGGCCGATTCTCCACCTGTATGTGAAAACCCCCAGAAGACAATCTTACCTTCTTCTGAATGAATTGTTATTAGAATATGCGCTTCAGGATAACCCTACCCTGAAAATCTTCTACTCTCATGCGTCCATCTTGGAATTATATTTCAAATTTAGCCTAAGCACTGGAGACAACCTTATCTCATTGATGGGACACAAAAATGGAAAAGATCTGTGGCCCATTCAAAGCGTGCTGTGAAAATATTTTGGTCAAGATATTTTTTCCAGTGGTTTTCTAGCACGATCGCCAGTTTGAAACAAGCGGGAAATCACAAATGTTCTTAATACGAGCTTGTTTTATGACAGATCATGGTGTTGGATACTTGCCATTTTTGGTAAGATCTTCAGATATGAACTCTATCGGGGACTTCTCGACTCAAGAAACACATCGATGAACAACAAGTTGCTTCAAACCACCAATGATCAGGCATTACTTTAGGATGTGCTTGATATTCAGGCTGGGATACCCGTCGGAACTCTCTAATCAAGAATGGAATGTCCGAATGGAGAGTCAAGGCCCTCTTCGCTTGTTATTAATGACATAGCAAAAAGTGACTGGTCATAATTTATAACCAATAATATGTACAACAACCCTGTGAAATTTCAAGTGTCTAGGTAATGCATTGAAGAAAGTATAACAAATTTAATTTCTTTAATTCCGCATTATTGTACACGAGTTTGGACCCAAATTCCAGAGGTTTTTGAGCTTTCAAGTTCACCATGGTCTCTGTATTACCTAAATATACACACAAGAGGTCTTAATTTAAAGTTTACATGTATAGTTACAAATATGAAGAAACACACCTTCCTGGAGTTGTCATATATTGAGACATGGCGGATTATTCAAGATGGAAACCAACTGAAAAAATATATCCCATATTTAATGTCAAGTCTGTACGTCTTTGGCATGTATTTTCACGTGTAGCACAAAATTTACGGTTTATTTGAGATGAATGGTCACATATTGATTTCAACTTGGATAAAGTGAGAGTGTCATATCGCTAGTTTGTGTTCATTCTTAGCAGGCTGATGACTCCCGAGTAAATGAACCAGTGTATACCGTAAGCTATCGACGCTTTTAAGCTTCAATTTATTCTATTTAGATCTACATGCTTTAGGGATACATGTACACTGAATCTTGTTACCTGGTGTAATAGAAACCACAGTCCGGTTTCACTAACGTTTGACAATGATAGCTAACCCCGTTATGATCACAAAAGTCCAACAGTTATCACTACATTGTTAAAAATGCCCGCTATTTAAAGCATTTTCAATCATTTGAAATTACTTTTTAAAGCAGAAAGTTGTTATCAAAAAGGCCATGCAGATTTATTAAAGCCGTTGCATCATTTCAGATTTCAAGTTTGCACACTTTGTTGCAATATGAATAAATTATTTTATGAATTATGAACAATCACCAATCAAAATAATGTTAATAACAAATGATACAATCTAACATTATTTTTAGTGTCTTTTGAGGCGTCGCCAATACAAGATTTTGATTGTTTGCATTTGATATTTACTTTATTATTCATAACTGCTAGATGCTACAAATAATTGTCCTTTCTATCTTAACGGGAGAGTGGCGTATTGTTAGATATAAACCAAGACAACAATACCTTGTCGTATTAACTTTTTGAAAATAGTAAACTTTATCTTGTTTCTTTAACACGATAAACGGTTCGCAAATATCAATACATTGTGTTATTGACCATCTATGCCATACAATATCTTTATCAGGTATCTTATTCAAGGAAGACCAATAGATTGGTTCCAATACTTTACTTTAACAGATTACGTTAATGTTACTTCGGATAAGAGATAAATATCCTTTTTTAAGTTCGAGACAGTTTTCCCTCCATTTAGTTTCATTACTTTAATATTCTTCAGTGATCCGTCAATGTCATATGTAGCTTACTGAATCTACTCAATAATATCGTTTTCTTGTACACCAAGCGGGCTGCTCAAAGCTTAACCACTTAATATGCCTCTTCACGCACTCGGTACAATAATAGCAAATATTAATATCAGGGAATATTGATACCTGACACCATCGAAATACCCGGTATTAGACGTGATGGCAGTATAAACTGCTTGAATTACATTGTTCACTTGCATTGAGAATGTCAGTAAATACCAAAGTTTATGATGCTATAATGCCGTTGTTTTTAAAAACGACCGACATTGTCACTTGAGTTAACTCAGTGACACATTCCACGCCTTTGTTTTTGGCATTAGTTTAGACACACATATACGGTATTAGCCTATGGCACGGATTCGCCATTTTGGGGATACCCTTGAATGGCTTGCGAGATGAAAGATAACTTACATAATATTACGATTAACAGTTGTATTCTATGTTTCAAAAAAACACCGAGTATGCATGAATTTAATAAAAAAATCATTCAATTGCAACAGAAAACGCTTAAAAATCATGCGTGGCCGAGCTGTTAGAGCACTATTCTCGTAATGCAGAGGTTGTGGGTTCGAGCCCCGGGCCGAGCAGTTTTCGTCCTCTTGTGTCCTTGGGCAAGAGACTTTACTCTAGTTGCTTCGTGGTTCGGAAGTCCTGCGTATCATTGATTGGTTGATTGATGACTGTCAAATCGAGATTATCCCCGCAAATAACCAACCTTGCAATAAGCGAATACATAACTTTATTGTTTTAATCTAAATCATAAATCGATACTTTGGAATGATTTTTAAACGTTTTCTGTTGAAATTGAATAATTTTATGACGTTTGTTTCCACTGCCTTTCGTTGTACGTTTTACATATTCTGTGTCATGAATAAACATCGTTTACAATAATTGATTAGGGAGTAGCTACGGTGACATTATTGCTGCCTCTCTCCTGCATTTTTATTTTCTGGAATGGTAGCCTAGAACAGCCTTTCGTTTGACATCTTTACCAATATGCTATCAAAGTAAGGTATCAAAGCAATGCATTTCTTATCAAAACAAAACAATCCAAGGATGTATTGAAGGTTTTTTGTTCGTTTTCCATAAGACGATATTTCAATATTTGATTTCCAACTCTTTGATACAAGTAACAGTGTACTTAATGATATAAGTAACAGTGTACTTAATGGTTTCCATAAAAAAACAATGCTACAAGTCTTTTGTTATTTTTAGTTTGTTTTGTCACCATCAACTTTCTAGTAATTTGGTAAATAATATTGCGGAAAAAATACATACAATTCTAAACACAGTTTTACGTTTAATCAACCGTACTATTAGCAAGATATTCGATAAAAATGTTAAAAGCATACTTTATTAAAGACAACGATATGATGTAATCACGATAAAAAGGGTAATGTAATAAACAAGCAAATTGTCACGTATTAAAAAGATTAAGAAAAGTTAATATAAGTTAAATTACCTGTGAATTGGTGTAAAAGCGTGATCTATTACATTACTTAATCTAACTCAAGTTAGTGATAAATGTCTCATTTTATCACTTCTATATATGATTGTTAGAATGTAATTAGAGTACGTGTGACAAAGAGAGTTGAAGTTGATCTTATCAATGACGAGATTAACTACAAAACCGACGAATGCTTTTATATAAGGCCTCAAAAAAGAAACAAGTCTGTTCCCATGACCCGCACGCACACTTTTTTAATGGTCTTAAATCACGCGTAGCTTTTTTCTTTTGAATTTGTATAGAAAATAGAAATATTGACAAAAATAACAAATCCTGATAGTGGGGAAAGAAATATCCCCCCCCCCCAAAAAAAAAAAAAAACAGCTTACTGGTATCATCGGGCTACTCCGTGAAAACAAACGAACTTCAATTCAGACCCCATTCGACTTTTGAACTGGACTTGGAAAAAAATGATGCATTCAGCAATCGACTGGCAAAAACCCGTTGCGCATTACTTTTTCAAAAAAAATTCAAAAAACTAAAATAAAAAACTCAATTCAATTTTTCAGACCTGCTACAGGAAACAGACTTGTTTCTTTTTTTATTACTTTCTGATTTAAGTCTTTACCTTAGAGTTTATTTTGTAATTATTCAAACTTTCAACGTACTCTTTGGGAACGTTTGTGGCTGATCAATCGTCATGAATTATAGTGTTCTTCACCATACACTAACATATTTCTATGCTCTATATTATTTTATTGTAAGAAAGGAACAGTTGATAAGACACCACGTTAAATCTAATAGATATTGATATTGATATTTCAATCTTTTGAAACGATTCTCTGATGAATATACTTGTTGTGGTTTTTTTTGGTATAAACTTTCTAAAACAAAACATTCCCAAGAAAACTCGCATGATCTGAACGACTGCGGGCCTTTGAATCAGATATATGTTTGTGAGATTAAAACTTCTATGGATGAGTGGTTATGCGTATTAATGGTTACCTTTTAGGAAATATTACAGTGCCCATTTTTTTGCCAAATGGTATTAAAGTAAAGGTTTAGGTTCCTATTTTAGGATATATAATTTATTTTAATTGATTGACCTTAATCTCTGGAATGCATTGTGCAAGGTTTTAACCTTGGCTTGTGTCCTGAGATGTTTTTAATAGTATGCAACCCTCGGGATAAGGCTGTTATGTAAGTACAAAAGAAATGGAAAATAGGTATACCAAGTAATTTTACATTTAGTGCTCTATCTCAAAAACTATTAATAATTTTGAGGTGAAATATTAGATTCATAAGTAGAAAAATATGGGCTTTCATTTGGCATCAAAAATATACTACTTCCGGTTGAGCCCTGGGGTGAGAATGTTATCGGAACCTACACCTTTAATAAATCTACATTACAAATTGTACACAAATAGACATACATCTTTGACATGCATGGTTTCGCAACTTGATTATTTAAAGAAAATTGATAGAGATCGTGTTATATAACAAATCGGTTAATGATATTACATACCCGAGGCAATCTATCGCTCAAACCTAGGTAACACGGGGCTAGCTGGGGAATGTACCTAATTCCGTCTTCTCCCTTTTGACTTCAAGTGCTAACGTATAATGATTTGAGTGACCATTACAAGCAGTAATTAGCCCTCTGTTAAGATGTGACACATTATGTAAGTACCACTGAGACTGCAAAATTCATTACGTAATGGGAAAACGGCAAGGGAAATAGCTTGGCTAAGTTCACTTACAGTTCATATGTACATTGTTTGTTACAACCTAAAATCAACACAAATTAAACGAGCAAGCAACACCAAAATAGATAGTGTAAAATACTTTTTAATAGTGAGGCTTAAATATCAAAAATTCTAAAGAAAGCCAAGGCCGGTGTGAAAGTAATCGTAGTCCCCCTGAAATGGTAGTCCGCCTTCCTTAGACCACAACGGAATAAAGCGTGAAACTAATGTTGCGTGAGAGCTTATACTTTACTGCATAACCCGGACAATAAGGACGGGGGACTTACATTCCTGCTACACCGGTCTAAAATACATACGTTAACTTTCATTCCTGGTAACTTCTTAAAATGAAACTTTCGAATGTATTGCAGAAAAAAATTAAAATAGAGTCTTTACATTAGAACTTGCGAGTGTATTCTTGAAAAATTCTTACATCTTACAACAATGTATTTAAAATAGATCTTTCTAATGTATATACTTTAAATTCGTCGGCAGTTTTAGCATCATATATTAAATTATGTTAAATCTGTCATTTGAAATGTTTAGAAATTGTCGAGAATAGTCAAACTGAAGGTATTAACAAAAGTTTAAAGTTAAAGGTGTACGCTACTTCATAAAAAATAACGATGTAATGACAACATCCGTAAATGACTTTATAATGTAATAAACAAGCAAAGTATGTCGCATTAAAACATGAAAAAAGTAGATTGATGCTTAGACGTCATCTATTGCACATTGTAATCTAATCCAGCCAGAAAATATCTCATTTTCTCACTTCCATTATTTGTGGAATGTAATTAGAGCTCGTGTAAGGAAAGTTGATCTTATCAAATGTAGTATACTTAAATCAAAACTACTAAGGGTGTCCCAATAAAAACGCAACGAATTTTTCTTTTGAGATAACAGAGCACAATGGTGAGCAAACATTATAATACTATTATAGAGTAGACCATTGGCTTTAATAGGAATTTTGTTTTGTTTAATTTGGATCTCTGAGTCAAAAGTTATTGCACATTTTGTAAATACCCGAAATATTTGATTGTCTGATTTGTTAATATGTAAAGATTCACCTCTGGTGACGTCAGGGGGCACACGTTGAATGGAAATGGCTAAAAACATCACATGATTAAGAGAAGCATCCCTTGAACCCGTTTCATGACATAAGGACTCAATATTTTGATGATCTGATCTTTAATTTTCTTCCATGGTTTCTGTAAAAGATCTTTGATTAAAATCCTTTTTTTTTCGACTCTTTAACTAAAATTTGTTTCCTGAACTACCCGATTGTCGCACCAGAAGCAACAGATTCAAGAAATCAGGAAGATCCTTAAATTTTGACCTGTTTCAGTGAAAGATGAACTTCAAGTATCACTTAATGTAAGGTACAGGTCAGGTAAGATTGGTTTGGATTGATTGTACTCTAGTTCGTTGTAGAATACCGCCATATTCTCTTCATTTCAAGTTTGCATTTCTTTAGCTGGAAGTCTAAACTTAAAAGTCGGACCAAAGTAGATTTAAAGGGCTTTTTTAAATTCTTCGTATCTTTAGACTGGAGTGGTAAAATTAAAAAGGACAAAAAGCATGTTGTAGAGTAATAACTCCACTTTTGAAAAACATGTATTACTATCATTTAATCTTTTGGCAACTATTTTTAATATTTTTTATTTGCTCGTTGCATTAATATTGGGACAAGCCGTAAATGCGTACATCTCAAATATGAAGGTAGACAAATATTTATATCATATTTTACTTTCCGAATTTATTTTGAACTAAAACGTTTGAAGTTCTTTTTGCACTGCAATTTGAATATGCACACCAAAAAAATCAATGTGTTACTTTCACCAAGATTTAAGTTTCTCTCAAGGATTAGTTTAATGTGCTCTTTGGGACCTGTTTTATTCGGGATATAGGCAGATGTGTTTTCAGGAGTGATAAAACAATATTTGAATCAAAACTAAACTGATTGTTAAGAACCTATTAAAACTCAAAAGCAATGGGATAAGTTATTTTTACAGTACATGATTTTCAGTTTTTATTATTTAAAAGTTGACCATACACTAATATAATGCTCAATTTGGAAAATAATTGAGAATTTTCTCTGGCAGTTTCTTTTTTATGTACACTTGTTTGTTGATGAATAAATGCAATACTTTTTGTAAAGCGCATCGAAGCCTTGCATCTTGCGCTCTATAAATCTCCTTTATTATTTATTATATTATATAAATGCTACATAAATAAATAAAAAAATCAAGAAAGAAAAGGACAATGAAAATATATTTGTAAGATCTTAATCCTAAAAAACCCTGTTAAAACATCTTTATAAAATTAGGAGGTTGATCGTGACAGTATGTTATATGATCCCAAACGTAATTTAATCTTTCTGAATGTTGTTAATGTTACTTTATACATCATATATAAACTCATCAAAACTTGGACTATATACAGGATAACCGGACTTAAAAGATCACAGCATTTAGGGATATGTTCCATTAACAAATCATACAATTTGTAAAAAAAATATTTCTGTATACTGTGTTATTCTAGTGTCATTCTTTACGTAATATAGCGCTTTATCAGTTTTAATGGAGATGTTTTTCATAAGGTTGACTGTCAAACTAGATTTGGTTAGTTCTATGAACTACTATTTTATATACTCATTATCACCAAGGTAAAATCGTTGAGAATGTTACGAGAAAAAAATCGTCTTCTTATAAAGGCAAAGTATATCGCTAATGTCACATATAATCTTGCCTGAGATTCTAATTTTCTTTAAATAAAACTCCAAGATGCCGCATCGTCGGCAGTTTTAGCATCATATGGCTGAAAGTGATAAGTAAAATGCATAAAATGTTTTCAAGTATGTCCTTTGAGTATGTTACTGAATAAATTAGTTTCCTTGATAAAGTTATTGCTTTCTTTATAACAATATTAACTAACAGAGATTAGCAATGGCACAGATCATTGCTAAAATTGTCCATTTTTGGTCATTTGGAGAGAGCACTTATGCAGCGGCGTAGCTAGTAGATGTGTCGCCCGGGGCAAGAAACTAAATTTTCGTGTCCCCCCCCCTCCGAGTGCGCACTAACGGATGGGATCCAGGAGCCCGGCTTAGGGCCCCAGGTGGGGTCCAGGGGCAAAGCTCCGGTGGGGGTTGAGGGGGCGAAGCCCCCCGAATCCAGTCCTGTCAGAATGTCAGAATGACAGGAGAGGCCATTTCATAGGGCAAAATACTTTTTTTAAATTACACATTGACTAACGGACGCTTATAATCTCCAACTATAGTAGGGGTCGAGGGGGCGAAGCCCCCCCGGGACTATAGGGTTTTACTGCATTTTATGCTTTTTTTGTGGGGTTATATGAAAGCCCCAGTGGGGGTCGAGGGGGCGAAGCCCCCTGAAGCTATATG